>CM060620.1:24052061-24089561 GCA_030578275.1 Meda fulgida
ATGTGTTGTATCGAGGCAGGGTCAGGCCAGGGGAATCCATTTGCAGCTTTTTATCAAGAATGGTCAAGACAGGCAGGGTGAACAATGGCAAACAGGGCAGAACAGAAAAGGCAGAGACAAACCAGGTTGACAGGCAAAGGAAAAAGACCTCCAGATAAATACTGGGCTTCTGGATTTACACATTTAAGTGCTGCAAAACATATTGACCTAAAAATTATTCTAAATTTAAATGATCTCATATATGTGGCTATTGTGGTTCACGATCATAGGCCCTGTCCCAATGGCACACTTAATATGAATTTTCGGTCTCGTCTACTTATTTCATGTGTCTGTTAAATCCATGAGACCGTAGGCTGTCTCATTTTTCGTTTTAGGTTTCAGAAGGTTGCTCACGCATACTTTGTGGTTGATATGTGCCCTGGATGCGCACTTTTGCAGAGCCCACACTGATGCAAGCTCTACAGCACACTTCTTTTCAACAGTCAAAGCGGGGTTACGTTTTTGCACGTCGTGCACAATAACCCTAAAGGCACCGGGGTTGTGGTGCCACCGGCTTGGGCCCGCAATCGCTGCTCGCAGCTATATTTAGCATTGTTCCCTTTGCCTCTGCTGGTAGATGCTATAGCTACACCGTTAGGATGACTGTAAGTGTCTTTCTCCATTGATGGACATTCAAAATTATCTGTTTATTCTTACAGGTTTATTTTCTAGAGACATCACGAGTATTTCATTTTTGTCCTTGTTATACAAGTGACTGTGTGCTTCGTTAGTCACATGACAATTGTTCCCAGAACTGAGTGCCCATGAGCAAAGATGGCTAGATCTAGTTTATGTACTTCTGGGGGTTTATGAGCTAGTCCAGTGACTGCCATTGTGATGAATGAGAATGCTAACGGATAGCTTTCTCCAGGTATTATAGACCTCTTCGAGTAATATACATAGCGAAACTGTATCAGTGGGAATTTCCATTTTTCTTCCGTTATATACAAGTCATTGTATCTTTAAGAGACTGTTCTTTGAATATTACATTTTTACGCTGACATTAAAGACAACCCTAAACCCCATAACACATTTTATTTGGAGCATTTGTGTGTTTATTATGTCCATTTTATTCATATCTATTTTTAATCAGGATACATTCTTACTCAAACAAGGATTATACTGATAATCTTGAGCTAAAAAAGGATCATTTTCTTTAATGGCAGAGATTTTATGTTTCTGAAAGCAGGCTCTTGTCGTTTACTCTGTTTTACAAGTGGGTCCCACCTGCCAAACAGCCCGTGAATCACAAAGAGGAATGCAGACTGACAAAGGGCATATTACCTTCCATTGTAAGCCTCCTGAGTGCTTATTTATTTAGTTTAGTGCCTTCGCTCAGTTTCTTTCTTACTGTTACACAGACCTGCACACACATTCAGGGATTTTAATTATGTTGCTTTTCAGGCGAAGGATGTGAATGGTTCAGCAGTAGGGACTGAATAACCATCACAAAGTAATGCTAGATTGTTAAACAATGTCCAACGTCACTCTCTATATGAGACGGTGCCTGTGTGGCAGCTAAAACTTACAACACATTCTGTACAAATCTGACACTAAATTATTTTATTTCCTGTGAAACAGTGGCTGCTATGACCTTTGTAGATGTTGTTCTTTTTGTGTCTATGCCCATTTACTGTGGAGAAAACGTAACATCTTAAATCAAGACCTGGTCTTGCCATTGTTTTAATATTTAACCTGACCAGCTTTCCAATGGACTGGTTTCAACAGATTTTGTTTTTCAGCAGGGTGAATGCAATGTTGGAATGCGGGATAATTATAACACAAAAGAATTTCACTTGTTTGATTTTACTTCACTGAATTTACTTTTTACTGTCTCCTGTGAAAGACAGGGTTTGTTTAGTGATGCATATAGTACACACTGATTCACACTAGTTAGCACTGTGGGCTAAATATTGTGTTAATATTAGCATATTATCAAGTGGCATATGCATCAATATAGAGTTTTGATGTAAAAATTGTACATAGTTCTGCTCCCTTTTAAAGTTGACTCACTATGCATGATTATATGGTTAGATGCATTTTATTATTTGCATTCAGAATTGGATTTATTTTCCCCCTTTCAGTACAGATCTATGACCCTGATATACAACTGATATAAATACATATATAAGTCTCTCCTTTATCCTCTGTGAATCATGCCAACCCATCATGTGCTGATCAAACCTTTGCTTGCTTCCTTCAGAAGTGTCATTGTTAGTTCACCTAATGATGTTGTGGACCTGTCCTTAGTCTGAACCCACAGCTCATGACCTAAAAACAACATGTTTATACAAATATTCTTTTTTAAAACTTTGGGAAAATATGAACATGAATCAGGCCACAAATGAGGTGAAAGACTCGGCATGGGCTTTTTTTGTACAGACACCCTCTCAGATGTTTCTTTGCCAGTGTATCCACCAAATCAAGGTGCTTTCTGCAATTCACTCAGGTGGCTTTCTGCCTCCTCCCAACATGAAAGGAGAAAGCCTCCATCTGCCGGGTCATATTGAAAAGACGGGCAGCGTCGTTTTCCTCAGAAGCAACAATGGCCTAGTCTGCGGAGGGGTATTCCTTGATGATTATTCCAGGTCAGACCCGGAGACAGCTGTGAAAACTCACTCTTTTAGCAATGCGTCAATGATTAGAGGGGAAGGCTGCAGGCTGCCTCCTCCGTGACCCACAACTTTTTTCAATCTTGCCGCATTTGGGGGTTTGGCCTTGTGTCTGTGGCCCACGACTGACTTATACGGCCTCCCTCCAAGCTCGGGAGATTGAATCTGTGACTCTGTTCTAAACAATGATAAAGAGAGCTGAACCCTGGCAGGTTGTGTAAATTATTATTATTATTATTATTATTTTATGTATTTATTTTTCTCTGTTCATTCACATTTAATCAATGAGAGTAAATTTAGCATTTTTTGTAGTACAGATCAAGGAGCCAGACCTGGCAAGTTTTTGAATCCAAGCAGCCTGAAAACAGCATACCTTGCACTGTAGAAGCCTGGCCATGACCTCTCCGTGGATGGCGAGAGCGCTCTGAGTCACGCGCTTAAATCCTACTTTGGTTTGAGATGTTTAATAAAAAAATAAAAAAAAACACATTCATGAGGTTTATCTGCCTTTGACATGGCTTGTGGTGTTTTGCTGCAAAGTCAGCCTTTTAATTCTGGGATGTATCTGTGGCATTTAAAAAAAAAAGAGTAATCCGGTACTATTTATCAATGGGCAATTCACTCAGGTGCGCATGGTGCAGGGTTACGCGATCTCAGACCCCTGTGAATAAAACATAGGCTATCAGTAATATTGTGAGTAGGCAGCAATGTTTTATGCAAGTTCAAGGACTTTATCGATCGGTGAGCCTGGCTTAATCAAAGTCTGTCTTCCCCACCACTCATTGTGATTAAATAAGTCAGACTCTCTGACAAAAAGTCTTTGACCCTTTCATTGCTTTTCAATCATGGCTGCTACTCTCAGCATCTCTGAATGCTTTTGTTCACAGGGCATAAAAGTAAAGAATGGTCAAAAAATCCTTTTAATGAGTGCACACACAGCTCCCACCCAAATTGGATTTACATTTATGGCAAAAAGTGAACATTTTCAGTTCCCTGGACCATATACTTGTTATAGCGAATACAACAAACCAACAGACCTGATCAGCAAATGTGCTTGTTAGGAATGTAAATAGTTCTCTCTGAAGGATGAAAGATTGAAAAGATAGACACTTGATGTTGTTCAAATCAGCTCAGTTAGACTCGTTTCATGTCTGTTGTGTTGCATCTGATCGACAGCTTTAAAATATCTGCTGGCCAAGCTGGGCGGGAAGCTTCCTGAGAGATAACAAAATATCTGATCAAAGATGCGACACACACAGCAACAGATCACTAGCCGATAGTATCTCTCTTTATCGATGAAACTGTAACCTTACCACAATCAGATGAAGCAGTGGTTGTGTTTCTCGCTCATCTTTGTCATGCACTGATGCGAGGAGATGAATAAACGCAGTGTTACATCTCTATCTCACCTTTTCATCCAGTCATAGGGGATGATGGTAGTTCATCTGATAATCAGATTTTTGATAGGGCTTCAAGGTATCACACCGACTAATCAGATTAGCAGCCAAACGGGTAGAGAATGAGGGTTTTTACAAAACATAACCGCATCATCAACTTCTTTTGGAAGATATAAGCTCAAGAAATTTCTCAACTCATGATGAGCGCTTACTACCGCAGTACTGCAGATTCTTTTGTGTTATAAAATAATCACAAGGTGGATGAGATTGATTTTAGGGAATAGAAACATTTGCACCAAATGGATATTATCAAAAATTATCTGGGTTATTGGTGAATAATAAGTGAATAAGTGTAAACAGGAAAATAGTGTTCTCTCTTTAAGAAAAAAGGTAATATTTGCACATAGGCTACACAATGATTAAACATGGAAATCCTTTCACACCATTGAGTCTCTCCTTACTGTATAACGAATAGGAGCGGCATTCGATTTGAAAAACAAACCTATTGTTCCCCTTCAATGCAGAAACGAGAAGAATTCAGGCACAGCGTGTGATAAGGAAGTCAAATCATCACATATTACATGTTCTTTCAGAACAGTGTTTACACTCCTGATAAAATATCAATGTTATCACAGTGATATGTAATTAAAGACAATTCGCTTTTTTCATTATATTAATTAGGTTAATTTAGATCAGTTTAAGATAATCCAGTGTTGGTCAGTTATAACATACCGGCTGCTTGATTGAAAATAATGAATTGCACTCGTTTCCACATATTATGTTATTGAGATGTTGATGTGTCCTTGCGTTATTTATTTAAATGGTGCGAGATGTGTGAGAGAAGGACAGAAAAAGATTGTGTGCATGTGTAAGAGTGTGATCATGAGATAATATGCTCTGAGCCATAAGAGAGACTTGTTTCTTTTTCGAGGGCACTTAACAGGGATATATGAACTACTTCTCAGCCACGGCCACTAAAACGGTGTTTTAATACACGCTGTTCCATCTCTTTACACAACAACCATTAATTCTGCAAAATGCACCTTGAGCAGGACAGTATGTAAGATAAGAATGGTGAAGCAAAATACTTTCATTATTGATTCACCACCATATTCTAAAGTTTCTTTTAGGTAGCTAAGTAGAGTCCAAGTGAACAAATGATCTTGAGGCGATACCATTACGCACTTAAAAGGTCCTTTTTTCAGCTCTGTGGATCATTTCTGAGAAGTCTGAGTCAGCTAAATGACAATGAGACATTTGTAATCTCAAAACTATTGACAAAATATAGCTTTAGATTTCTTTGAAAGGTTTTACAACGTGAATAAAATACATTTACGTTATATGGCAGAGACTTCAAAAGAGATTGAAAGCAGTGCATTGAACGTGTACAATTATTGGTGCCAAGTTTACTCGCAGCCCTGGATTTCACTGAATTCAAGTTTTCTTTGCACAGAAACTTGCCTAAATCATGAGCCAGTTGATCACTTTTCAGTTTTTTTTTTTTACACATCATTACAATTGAACTGCAGAAAAATCATTGAATTATAGAAATGACTGCATAGAATAATCATACTGATACAGATTTGCTCATTTGTATTCTGGGGTTCTTGGCTTATATAAGCCCAGTTGCAGTAACAATCCATTCACTTCCATTCATCAGCGCAGTAGAGAAGAAACGCAAGCTCATGCAAAGAAGCAAACTGAACATTTCAAACTGATAATTATTTCTTTCAGTGGCATCATATCCTGTTGTCAAATGCATGTGATAATAATTGTAACATTTTGATTTTATTTCAGTATTTGTTGTTTGCATGACATCATATCCCGTTGCCGATGATATATTAAATTATAATTTTTGCATTTTGAATTTATTGTTATTTGTTTGATGTCAAATGTTAAAATGATTACTAACAGGATATCAAAGTAATGAAAAACAGGCACACTGCTTGATCCGCTACCATGAATCTTTGTCTTTGTTAGGCAATAAGAACAATAAATATCAAGGGATACATTGGAAGTCAGACATGCCTTCCTCATATGATAAATGGATTGGAGATGTCAAATTTTCCTAGTTATAAACATGTGATATTCAGAGCCTCAGGACGTCATGATCCGTATATGAAAAGGTGCGGTCCCTTTCTCACCCTGACTGAGACTCCCTAAAAAGCCTAATGGTTAAAGGTCAATGAGGACTGATAAAGCAGGAAGTTGTTTTTTCATTACTCTAATTTGGACTTTTTTTGGATGTGCACACTGCGTCGTATTGTTTGTTTGAAATCACATCCTGTTGTTGTTTGCATTAAATCATATCCTGTTAGCGATAATGTATTGTGTTTGACATCCTTTTAGCAATTCATATATTAAATAATAATTTTCAAAATTTGAATCTATTATAATTAGTTTTACATTAAATTGATTTATTATTTGTTATTGTATTAATTGCCGTATCTGAAGTCATTCTGCATGCTCAAAGTCTAGTGTGAGTGCACCTTTACACATTTACATTGTAATGAAATGATGGAATGCACCTGCATGTGTTTATCTTTGATTCATTTCAGTGCAGTGCTCTTTGGCCAACAAAGTTGTAGCCCTCTTACATTATTCATTTTCTTCAGCCATCTTTTTTCCCCCAAAACACAAACTTTCAATTAAGAGAAACGAGAAGCTCTGCATGGCCATGGCGAATGATGAGTAGCTCAGATTTCTCCACTCTTTCTCTCCTGTCACAAGGTTAGCAGTGCACAAACACTGTTTCCCCTTAGTCCAGCACTTACACAGAAACTCTATCTCAAGCAGATGTGTGAACACTTTAATGCTACCAGACCTGAAGTGCTCAAAGCTCTGTCCTATTTTTTTCCACATACGTTTTAGCGCTGTAGCCCCCCCCCCCCCCCCCTCTCTCATTAGAGCAAGATAGAACATGTTAGACTAAAACCAGTGACCTTCACATTTGGCAAATATTTCAGACCGCCGCTAGTGGCTCTTTCTTTCTTTTGTAGTGTTTGTAATGTGCTCTAGGAACAGGTGCCTCCCGACTCAATGGCCTCTAGTTGGTTTTGTGTTCTCGTTTTGTCTCTAATGAAAGCATGTATTGAGAGACATGCGTCCATCAATAAACGGCACGAGAAATATACATTTTTTTAGACCTCTATATGAATCTGAACGTAGGTGCATTTTCCACTTATATTTCTCTTATAAATGAGTTCCTTCATTTAATCCTATGTTACATATACTTACCCAAGCATTCAGATGAAAGATAGCATTGTATTAGTGCTACATCTGAAGCCTATTTATATGGCCTGCATGCCTGAAGGTGAAACGCATGCATTGTTTTCCCCATGGAAAGAGCACCTGCTATTTTCTCCACTCGCAGGTTTCTTTTTGACAGCTACCAGCATAGGGACCAGAAACTGAATTATTAACATCAAAAATCCCAAAGAGACAGTATACAATGAGCTCTATCCAAGTTGAATACGCAGGTAGGGCTCAGGAGAGACGAGAAAGGGGGGCTCTTCAGTTTCCATTCTCCTCTTCTCGTGTCATATTTTTGTGGCCTTGAAGTCTCTATAGAGTGGTTCTCCTGCTCTCCTGGTTTTGTTTATGGATCATTGGTTGTTTACTATAAAGCCAGCAGCGGCCTGGAGAGATGTGGGAGATGTTTTATCTCTTGTCAGGGCCTGCTTCAATTAAATTAATGGATCCATTCAGCTCGCTCTTTCCTCCTTTCAGGCACAGCCAGAGAATACATTAAAAGATCTTATGCCTCAAGATGGTGCATCATGGTATTAGCTGGGCCAGCCATTTTTCCTCCCAGCCTGCTTGCATTTTCTGTCCCAAATAATTAATTAGAATTCCATCTTAATAATGTTCAGTTATGTAAGCCGTGGTGCTACAATAACAAAAAAATGCCTTTAATTCATTTATGTATTATTATAGATTCATGTGTATGCACCCGTTTTTAGGATTTTTTTTTATTAAGCTTTTGAGCATATTTAATGAATATAATGTAGTATGAAAATAAATCCATTTATAAATGTATAAATATTCAAAGGCCTAAGTTGATATATGTTAAGTTGAGAATTTCTACGAATAAAAAATGCTGTTCCTATCCCTAGATACATGACAGTGAAGGCAAATGCAAGGCAACTGTGAGAACTAAAAATTATTTCAAATACCAACAAATCTTAAAAAGCCTTTTTGCAAATACTGGGGAGAAAATGCCTGAATCTGAAATCTTTACTCGCCTCTTTATTTTAAAATGGTACTTCACTTTCTCATACTGTATGATGCTCATTGTGCTTTTTGGGGCAAAAGAGATGTTTTCAAGGAAAATCATGTGATAAGCTACCAAAAACACAGTAAGGAGTGTGAGGTAAACCAAACCAGGATGACCATCTAAAGTTACTAATTGGTTTACTGATCAGTTGTACTTTGTTCGATTGATTTGCAATTAATTCTGGTTTGTGGTTCACAGAAGACAGAGCTTGGCGCCAACCTTGGAGGCGACTGATACTCTATACTCACTAGGAGAATGGAGGAGGTGAATATCAATACATTGTTGTGAATCTGGGCTCAGATTTGCGCTAAGAGTGTCTCCCTTTTTCCTTGAGGGCGGCAGGCACAGTCCACGGAGAGAGTAGATTCTGTTCGTCATGAAAATATACACTTTGATATGATGAAAGTCATACAGACTTTGTTTGTCCTACTGAGCCGTGCTATTAATGGACATGTGCATATAGCTGCCTTATTCCAATAACCTTGAAATGTCACATAAACCTTCTTCAAAGAGCCATCTATCTTATGTGTAGACACACAAGTTAGACATACACTGTGAAACAGTACATTTAAAAGTCTTTCTAAATTAATAGTCTTAATGTGACCCCTACAGAAGTGAAGTATTAGAAAAGATTTCTGTTGCTCCATTCCACCATATACACTATTTTGCTAGACCTGTATGTTGCTTGGTGACAGGCAAAGCATTTTGGAACTTTTTTGTGGAATATATATATACTGTATTTATATGTGTATAGGCTATATCTACATATATTGTTTATACTTATATAAATAAACTCATTCAAAGTTTTTTTAAAGAAATTATCTTTTGTGACAGTAAAGCTACACCTAAAATTACTATTTCAAATAAATGCTCATGGTTTCCCCAAAATTATTAAGCTGCACAACTTTTAAATAATTATAATAACAAATGGGTAACACTTTACAATAAGGTCTCATTTGTTAACATTAGTTGCATTCACTAACATGAACTAAAAAATGCATTCTTACAGCATTTTTTTAACCTTTGTTAATGTTAGATAATAATAATGTTCATGTTATTGTTAGTTCACAGTGCTTTAATGTTAACGTCCAACTTTTGATCTTATAAAGGTGTTAGCTACATGTTGGGATTAACATTAAGATTAGTTAATATGAAGTAACAATGATTTATTAATGTAGTTAATGTTAACAAATAAACCTTTATTGTAAAGTGTTGCCAAGAAATTGTTCTTGAGCTGCAAATCGGATCATATTATAATGATTTCTGAAGGATCCTTTGACACTGAAGTAATGATGCTGAAAATTCAGCTTTGACATCACAGGAATAAATTACATTTTAAAGGGGTCATGAATTGAGAAATCTCAATTTTACTTGATCTTTTGACATAAAAAATATTCTGTAAGTTTCAGAACTCAAAACTTCCTCTTCAGTCCAAAAAACAGCTTTTATTGAAACCAAGCTGCCCAAACAACTCTTTTTGGAGTTTGTCACATTACGTCATAGTGCGATGAAAGAACGCCTCTGCAAAAGAAAATCAACGCCTACTTCTATCATTTCGTTTTTAGCCTGCCCACCGATTCATGCATGTCATGTAGCAGTAAATACAAGACACAGGATTACTCCAGCAACAAAACCATAGAGTATTACAAGACATTTTCTAGTGCCAAGTTGTGCAAGTCTTTGCATTGCCTTCTTTGTGATCCTAACATTTAAGGTATAGTTCACCCAAAAATGTTTTTTTTTTTTTGGTCATAATTTACTCACCCTCAAAGTTGTTCCAAACCTGTATTAGTTTCGTTCTTCTGTTGAACACAAAAAAAGATATTTTGAAGAATTTTTGCAAAAAGGAAGAAAAAGTTGGCCTCAAAAATAGGAAAAAAAAAAATTCTTTATGTGGTTACTTTATAACTTTTTGTGGCTCAATTTGTGTTTGAATCTTTAAAGAAGGATGGTAACGTCTCGGTTACGTATGTAACCCTCGTTCCCTGAGTAGGGAACGGAGACGTTATGTCGGAATGACAACGAAATGGGGTTTCGAAGCCTATCAACTTCGAGTATTAAAAAACGAGCCAATGGCAAAGAAATGCCATGGGTCTGCGGAATTTGCATGACGTAACTCCGCCCCACCTCGTGGGTATAAAAGGAGGACGCCGGCAACATGCAGTTATGTTTCTTCGCTGAGGAGCCAAGACTGAACTCAGGCGATCCCCGCGGTACAGCGGAAGTGGCAGGAAGATGTAACGTCTCCGTTCCCTACTCAGGAAACGAGGGTTACATACGTAACCGAGACGTTCCCTTTCGTGGTCACTCCGAGTCACGTCGGAATGACAACAAATTGGGGTTAACAGTCTAATCACGCCACCTTCACAGCTGCCTTCCAGTGCCCTGTGTAAATCTTAGCCCTTGTAAGACTTGTAAGGACGAAGGACTCCTATTTAACACAGGAATACCAAGGTACACTGGGAAGCATATCCCAAGTTAGAGGAAATATACAATTAACACCAACCCAGATGGGGGGGGGGGGGGGTATTTGGAAATACACATATGACCCGAAGGAAACATATGGAGAATACTGAGGTGTCCAGCCGCAGGTGGAATATTTCAACCTCAGGGGTGGCAAGGTGGCTTGCCAAGGGAAAGACACATGCTCAGAGAGGCTTACAGTGGAAATACACGTGTGGGGGTAGCTCCGGGGAGGGACCATGCACACGGGAGGCACCTAGCCGACGCACAGGCAATAGACACTGGCGCTAGCATCAGGGGTGCTGGAGGAACTCAGGGCTTGCGGAGAAGCTCACGTGAGGAGAATATCGCACGTATCCAGTCCGTGGAGTGGAATGGCGAGCAAGCGAAGACACCTGAGCGGGTCCAGTACTAGCTAGTTGAAGCAAGTACATGAGAGGACACAGGCTCCACTCGGAGATTGTAGAATCTGGCGAATGTCTTAGGTGTCGCCCAGCCTGCAGCTCTGCAGATGTCTGTTAGCGAGGCGCCATGCGCTAGAGCCCAAGAGGATGCCACACTCCGGGTGGAGTGGGCAGTCACACCAAGGGGGTACGGTCGACCTTGCTGCTGGTATGCCAAAGCAATGGTGTCCACTATCCAGTGAGACAACCTCTGCTTGGAGAGAGCCTTTCCCTTCAGCTTCCCACCATAACAGACAAAGAGCTGGTCTGAGGTCCTGAAACACTGCGTCCTGTCTACATAGGCGCGGAGAGCGCGTACTGGACAGAGCAGTGCCAAGTCTGGGTCTGCCTCCTCCAAGGGCAGCGCTTGCAGGTTCACCACCTGGTCCCGGAAGGGAGTGGTAGGAACCTTGGGCACATATCCAGGCCGGGGTCTCAGGATCACGTGAGAGTAAGCCGGCCCGAATTCCAGCCACGCTTCGTCAACGGAGAATGCTTGCAGGTCCCCGACCCTCTTGAGAGAGGCCAATGCAACCAGGAGCGCTGTCTTCATTGACAGGAACTTAAGCTCCACTGATTGCAGAGGCTCAAAGGGACCACTCTGTAGGGCAGTTAGAACCACTGCGAGGTCCCAAGAGGGAACGAGAGGAGAGCGAGGAGGATTCAGTCTCCTCGCTCCCCTCAAGAACCTGACGATCAGGTCGTGCTTCCCTGAAGATTTACCTTCCACCAAGTCATGGTGTGTGGCAATAGCGGCAACATAAACTTTGAGGGTGGAGGGAGACAGCCTTCGCTCCAACCCATCTTGAAGGAAGGAAAGCACGAGACTGACCGAACACCTCCGTCGGTCTTCTCGGCGAGAAGAGCACCAGTTGACGAAGAGGTTCCACTTCAACGCATAGGCGTGTCTCGTGGACGACGCTCTAGCGGAAGTGATGGTAGCCACCACCGCTGGTGGTAGGGTACTCAAACCTGCCTCGTCCCGTCCAGGAGCCACACGTGGAGGTTCCAAAGATCGGGACGAGGGTGCCACAGGGTGCCCCGTCCCTGAGAAAGGAGGTCCTTCGTCAGAGGAATTGGCCAAGGAGGTGCTGTCGCGAGGAGCACCAGTTCGGGAGACCAGGTCCGGGTGGGCCAGTACGGCGCAACCGAAAGGACCTGCTCCTCGTCCTCCTTGACCTTGCGCAAGACCTGCGCAAGAAGGCTCACGGGGGGAAACGCATATTTGCGGCCCCGCGGCCAGCTGTGCGCCAGAGCATCCGTGCCGAGCGTGCCCTCGGTCAGGGAAAAATACTGGTCACAATGGCTCGAGTCGTGGGAGGCAAACAGATCTATCTGTGCGTCCCCGAACTGGTCCCAAATCAGCTGAACCGACTGGGGATGGAGTCGCCATTCTCCAGGGAGGGGCTGAAGCCGTCAGAGCTCGTCAGCTGCACAGTTCAGGGCTCCGGGACTGTAAATGCCTCGAAGCGACGTCAGATGCTTCTGACTCAGTAAGAGAAGGTGGCAAACGAGTTGCGACATACGGCGGGAGCGTAGACCACCTTGATGGTTGATGTATGCTACAGTGGCGGTATTGTCTGATCGGACTAGTACGTGTTGACCCTTGAGCAGCGCCCGAAAGCGGTGCAGGGCAAGGCGTACTGCCAGCAACTCGAGGCAATTGACATGCCATAGGCGCTGGGGTCCTGTCCAGGAGCCCGCGGCAGGATGTCCATTGCACATGGCGCCCCAGCCCGTGGTGGAGGCATCTGTTGAGACAACAACATGCCGGGAAACTCGTTCCAGGGGGACACCTGCCCTGAGAAAACTGAGGTTCGACCAGGGGGTGAAGGTCTGACGGTAGGTCGGAGTAACTGATACTCGGAGCGTGCCTTGTTGCCATGCCCACCTTGGGACTCGGTCGCGAAGCCAAAGCTGAAGCGCTCTCATATCAAGCAATCCGAGCGGCGTCACCGCGGCTGCAGATGCCATATGCCCCAGGAGCCTCTGAAAATATTTCAGTGGAACCGCACTCTGAAAGTAAGTAAGCTGCTCGTAAGCTGCGCGGACATGGTGACCGAGTCGATGTCCATACCGAGAAAAGAGATCCTCTGCACGGGGCAAAGTTTGCTCTTCTCCCAGTTGACCCGAAGGCCCAGACGAGCTAGGTGCCAGAGCACAAGGTCCCTGTGTTCGCAAACCTGGTCTCGAGAGTGAGCTAGGATAAGCCAGTCGTCGAGATAGTTCAGGATGCTAACCCTGTGAACCCGAAGGGGAACAAGGGCTGCCTCGACGACCTTCGTGAAGACGCGAGGAGACAGGGCTAGCCCGAAAGGGAGGACCGCGTACTGGTATGCCTGCCCCTCGAAAGCAAACCGGAGGAATGGTCTGTGTCGAGGTAGAATGGAGACATGAAAGTAGGCGTCCTTCAGGTCGATCGCTGCAAACCAATCCTGGGGCTGAACACATTCGAAAATGTGTTTGGCGGTGAGCATCTTGAACGGCATCCTGTGAAGGGAGCGGTTCAGCACGCGCAAGTCCAGGATCGGTCGTAACCAACCGGTTTTCTTGGGGACAATGAAGTAAGGGCTGTAGAAGCCGGACCTCATCTCGGCTGGAGGAACAGTCTCGATTGCACCCTTCGCCAGCAGGGTGGCAATCTCTGCTCTCATGAGTGGGGCATTGCCACCGACCAATGTGGAGCGGACTCCCCTGTAGCGGGGAGGAGACCCTGCAAACTGAATCGCATAGCCGAGCCTGATGGTTCGGGCGACCCAGCGGGACAGACGGGGAAGCTCTAGCCAGGCTCCCAGGAACTGAACCAGCGGGGTCATGCGAACCACAGGCGTCCCCCCGGAGGGGCAGCGAAGCGGAGTAACTGGCCCAGATGTGGACGGCATACCGGCCCGGTGTGGGGGCACAGTTAACAACCGCGCCCTGGCAGAGGGGGCCAGGGAAGGACCAGGAAGGTCGGGGGCAGACCAGGGGGCCTGCTCTGCCAGGGGTCTGGCGACAGAGCGGGACAAGGGCGAAGCGGTCCGTTGACGGCACGCCGTGTCAACCGACTCTGGGACAGAGGGGGACGAGGAGAGCACGGCTTGTGGGCGGTGCTCTGTGTCGTCTGAGAACTCTGTGAGCTCAGGGATGAGGGGATTGTTTTTTTGTTTAACCACATTAGGGTGCTGCCCACCCATGGGTGAGCAGCGGGGAGTGGAGAACAAAAGATTCTCCCCCGGCCCTCCACCAGGGGAAGGAGTGGTCCTGCTACCATCTCCTGAGAAACAATCATCATCCCTGAGCAGCCCGTCTCAGGAGCGCCGCTTGGCCGAGCGGCGCTTGGCGGGGGGCGGAGCTGGAGAGGGCTGTGGCGCCTTCCTACGGCTTCCTCTGCGGCTAGGCCTGGGTGAAGGCTGCTGCTTTGGCCGAGCGGGAGGGGCGGGAGCCTTAGGAGGGCCCGCTCGGCGGGAAACAGGCTGAGGCGTCTGCCCGGCCGATGTCGAGGCAGCAGCGGGTCGGCGGGGCAGAATATGTTTAATGGCCTCGGTCTGTTTCTGTGCAGTTGAGAACTGTTGGGCGAAATCCTCAACTGCGCCGGCAAAGGGGCCGGCCTGGGACAGGGGTGCATCGAGCAGACGAGTCCGCTCGGTATCCCGCATGTCGGCTAGGTTCAGCCAGAGGTGTCGCTCCTGGACCACCGAAGTGGACATCACCAGGCCCAGGGAGCGCGCGGCTACCTTCGTCGCCCGGAGGGCAAGGTCGGTTGCGGCGCGCAGCTCATCAAAGAGCCCTGGATCTGTCCTACCCTCGTGCATGTCTCTGAGCATCTGGGCCTGGTAGACCTGCAGAGTGGCCATCGCATGCAAAGAAGCAAGTGCCTGTCCCGCCGCTCTGTAAGACTTCGCCACCAGAGTAGACGAAAATCTACAGGCCTTGGATGGGTGCTTAGGCTCGCCCCGAGAAGAAGCACTCTGAGGACACAGTTGCATCGCAACAGAGCGTTTAACCGGGGGAAGCCCAGTGTACCCACGGGCAGCTGCCCCATCGAGGGGAGGAAAGGCGAATGAGACCATCGAGCGGCCCCGAGAAGACAGGGGGGTCTTCCAGGACTTCGAGATCTCATCATGCACGTCCGGGAAGAAAGGTATTGGGGTTTGCCCCAGGACGCGGGTCGGCGGCCTTACCCAAAAACTAATCGTCCAGCCACGAGCGCTCAGGACAGGGTGGAGGCCTCCACTCTAGTCCGATGCTCGCGGCTGCCCGGGAAAGCACGGCCGTCATCTCCGGATCAGACTCAGGCACAACCGTATGCACACCGGAAGGTGGCAGCTGCGCTGAGTCCTCACTTCCAGAAGATTCAGACCCACCTTGTGATGCTGCTACAGACATAGCATCGTCCTCTGTAGCTTCAACCGAAACTCGCGGGCCACCCGAAGGTCGACCCACGGGAATCGGAGGTTCGCTAGCGGGCACCGTCACAGAGGAGGGGGGCTGGGGTCGCGGACAAATAGTCGGTGCCTTGTTCCAAACCGTAACCCTCAGGTCACCCTGGCCACCAACCAAAGTAGCACCCCGTGAGGGAGCACTAGATCGGGGTGTGGATGAGGGGACTCTCACTCTTGCGAGTTCATTGAGTCTCGACCTAAGTGACGCGATGGTCATGTTCCCGCAGAGAGAACATGAGTCATCCACGAGCGCTGCTCTAGCATGATCCATGCCCAAACATACTAGACAGCGCTCATGCCCATCAGAGTCAGACACTAATCTGCCACAACCAGAAGTGTATGGGCGAGGCATCTTTAAAAAGACGTGCCGACGTCTTGGGTGTGGTTGGAACGTCTTGTTGGAACTGTGCTGTTTGGTAGCACCTATTTGTGTGTTGGTGCACGGACGCGGTCTGAGTGAGCAGACACAAAGATCGTGTTGTTTGGTGACCTGTACATGTTGGCTTGTGCGTGAACTGGTCTGGTGAGCAGACGCAAACATGGTGGATTTGTTGGCCGTTGGTCATGCCTGTTCCTATCTTGGAAATTAGTCCAGGATTGGTGGCTGTGTCACAGGTTTTGTTGATCGCTGTTCCTCTCGTATTTTGTTTTGTCTGATTCTTCAGCTAGCCAGTTCCTACTGTGTGCGCTGTGGACCCCAGCGCAATGAGTTGGTGGATGTTGTGAATTGGACTGGCTAGCAGGGAGTTTTGTTTTCTTTTGTTTTCTCTTTTCTTTGTTTTTTTGTGTTTATATCACTTCCCAGCCTCTTGTTGCCAGCCAACTTTTGCAGTTCCCAGATCTTGAGGCTTTACAGCACATGAATTATTGATTCGCATGAGACTTAAGTTTGCAATAAAATTTACTTTTGGTTTGAAGTATATTGGGTTTGTTTTATTTCTATGTAATTTGATTTTGCGGTTGTTTGTATATCCTACTTTTTTTGGGTTTTGTTTTGAATTACTCTCTGCAACAAAGTTCGGATCATTGTGAGAGTTATAGAGTGTTGGGTGGTTATTAATATCATGAGAGAGGAAATGAATTTTTGTCCTACAATGTATTTCCTGTGAGTATTTGTATTTGATTATATTGGTTTATGTGTGAAATAAATTATTCTTTTCTGTGAAATGAGTTTTGCTTTTGTGGGAGTACATTGTGGTCAGTCATTGTTTTTCCCTGTTCAAAGGGACGATTTTCCCTGGTAACATCCAAATGTGAAGAAAATCTTTTCAAAGTTCGCAAAAAAAGAAAGAAAAATGAATTAGTCGCGTTTCCGTCAAGTTGTTCACGCAGATGACGGTGGTATTGGTAACCTAGTAACCAAGAGTAAATAAAACAGCGGAAAACAGCCGAATTAGTCACATGGGTTCGCTACATCAGAATTTATTCGGTAAATGCGTTTCCATCTCCCATTATTTAAGTCAAAAACCACCTCAAGCGAGCGCAAAAACTTTTTTGCGAATTAAGGGATTTTTCTCCGAAATTTGCCATTTCCATCACTCTTTTCTGATGCAATACTTCAAAATGCACATTAAAAAAAACAGGGTGATGGACAATAGCTATGACATCCATATTAGGAAAAAATACTGTAGAAGTCAATGGCTACTGTCACTGTCTGGTTACTAACATTCTTCAGAATATCTTCTTTTGTGTTCAGCAGAAGAAAGAAACGCATACAGGTTTGGAACAACATGAGGGTGAATAAATGATGACTAAATTAATCATTTTGGGGTGAACTATCCCTTTAAGAAAGCATGGATGAACTTTATTTTTTTACAAAGTTCCTGATTGCATCAGTGAGACATTGTTCATTTGTTTGCTTCATTTTACTGCAGGTTAATTTTTAAACAAGACACCATTTGGCGCAAGCATTTTAAAGAGATTGAAAATATAATATGATGTAGTGATGACACCAATGTGTCATAGCCGAGCCTGATGGTTCGAGCGACCCAGCGGGACAGATGGGGGAGCTCTAACCAGGCTCCCAGGAACTGAACCAGCGGGGTCATGCGAACCACAGGCGTCTCCCCGGAGGGGCAGCGAAGCGGAGTAACTGGCCCAGACGTGGACGGCATAGCGGCCCGGTGTGGGGGCACAGTTAACAACCGCGCCCTGGCAGAGGGGGCCAGGGAAGGACCAGGAAGGTCGTCCCGCGGGGGCCTACTCTGCCAGGGGTCTGGCGACAGAGCGGGACAAGGGCGAAGCGCCGTGTCAACCGACTCTGGGACAGAGGGGGACGAGGAGAGCACGGCTTGGGGGCGGCGCTCTGTGTCATCCGAGAACTCTGTGAGCTCAGGGATGAGAGGATTGCTTCTTTCTTTAACCACATTAGGGTGCTGCCCACCCGTGGGTGAGCAGCGGGGAGTGGAGAACAAAAGATTCGGGGGAAGGAGTGGTCCTGCTACCATCTCCTGCGAAACAACCATCATCGCTGAGCAGCCCGTCTCAGGAGCGCCGCTTAGCCCGGCGCATGGCGGGGGGCGGGGCTGGAGAGGGCTGTGGCGCCTTCCTACGGCTTCCTCCGCGACTGGGCCTGGGTGAAGGCTGCTGCTTTGGCCGAGCGGGAGGGGCGGGAGCCTTAGGAGGGCGCCCTCGGCCGACGTCGAGGCAGCAGCGGGTCGGCGGGGCAGAATGTGTTTAATGGCCTCAGTCTGTGTCTGTGCAGTTGAGAACTGTTGAGCAAAATCCTCAACTGCGCCGCCAAAGAGGCCGGCCTGGGACAGGGGTGCATCGAGCAGACGAGTCCGCTCGGTATCCCGTATGTCGGCCAGGTTCAGCCAGAGGTGTCTCTCCTGGACCACCGAAGTGGACATCACCAGGCCCAGGGAGCGCGCGGCTACCTTCGTCGCCCGGAGGGCAAGGTCGGTTGCGGCGCGCAGCTCATCAAAGAGCCCTGGGTCTGTCCTAGCCTCGTGCATTTCTCTGAGCATCGGGGCCTGATAGACTTGCAGAGTGGCCATCGCATGCAAAGAAGCAGCTGCCTGTCCCGCCGCTCTGTAAGACTTCGCCACCAGAGTAGACGAAAATCTACAGGCCTTGTATGGGTGCTTAGGCTTGCCACGAGAAGAAGCACTCTGAGGACACAGTTGCATCGCAACAGAGCGTTCAACCGGGGGAAGCCTAGTGTACCCACGGGCAGCTGCCCCATCGAGGGGAGGAAAGGCGGATGAGACCATCGAGCGGTCCCGAGAAGACAGGGGGGCCTCCACTCTAGACCGATGCTCGCGGCTGCCCGGGAAAGCATGGCCGTCATCTCCGGATCAGACTCAGGCACAACCGTATGCACACAGGAAGGTGGCAGCTGCGCTGAGTCCTCACTTCCAGAAGATTCGGACCCACCTTGTGATGCTGCTACAGACATAGCATCGTCCTCTGTAGCTTCAACCGAAACATGCGGGCCAACCGAAGGTCGACCCGCGGGAATCGGAGGTACAATAGCGGGCACCGTCACAGAAGAGGGGGGCTGGGGTTACGGACACATAGTCGGCGCCTTGTTCCAGACCGTAACCCTCAGGTCACCCTGGCCACCAACCGAAGTAGCACCCCGCGAGGGAGCACTAGATCGGGGTGTGGATGAGGGGACTCTCACTCTTGCGAGTTCATTGAGTCTCGACCTAAGTGACGCAATGGTCATGTTCCCACAGAGAGAACATGAGTCATCCACGAGCGCTGCTCTAGCATGATCCATGCCCAAACATACTAGACAGCGCTCGTGCCCATCAGAGTCAGACACTAATCTGCCGCAACCAGAAGTGCATGGGCAAGGCATCCTTAAAAGGACGTGCCTTCTGCAAGCTCTTTTGTGAGAGAAACACTCTGAGTGTTGAAGCGCCCAGGGAGACACACACTCACTGGCAAACCACTGCACAGATAAGCAGGAAGCACGCGCTCGCTGGAGATCGCCGTCACACCAACACCAGAGGAACTCGTTTGTGAAGCTGACAATTCAGAGATGGCTTGTGGAGTGAAGAGAACTCTTGGTTCGGAAGCGAAAACATAACTGCATGTTGCAGGCGTCCTCCTATTATACCCACGAGGTGGGGCGGAGTTACGTCATGCAAATTCCGCAGACCCATGGCATTTCTCTGCCATTGGCTCGTTTTTTAATACTCGAAGTTGATAGGCTTTCTAAGCGAAATCCCATTCGCCGTCATTCCGACATAACTCGGAGTGACCACGAAAGGGAACATTATTATACATACAGTTCTAAATTATTCAACCCCCATTGCAAATTAGGGTTATTGCCAAAATGTAGACTTTCAGATGTTTGCATTGAACAAATCAAACAAACATAGTTGAACTAGCTCAACACAACAAACATTTCAAGTGGTTTCCCCAAATTCAACTGAAAATGCAACTTTTAATGACTTCTGCAGTCTGAAAATTATGCAACCCCTTCATGGCAAGCTTCTTTTGTACTTAGTAGAACAACCTTTTGCTGTTATGACCTGCTGCAAACAAGATATATAACCAGACACCAGCTTCCGGCAGCGTTTCTGAGGAATCTAAGCCCATTCTTCATGAGCAATGGCCTCCAGTTCAGTAATATTCTTGGGTTTGCATGCTGCAACTGCCTTCATATCCCACCAGAGATTTTCTATGGCAACCAAGCCTTCGTGGAATTTGAGGTATGATTAGGATTATTGTCCGGTTGAACGGTCCAATGACGCCCAAGCTTCAGCTTCCTCACTGAGGGCATGAGGTTTTTTCCTAGGATTTCCTGCTACTTCAATGAATCCATCTTGCCTTCCACATGCTACAGGTTCCCAGCGCCAGAGGATGCAAAGCCGCCGAGAGCATTACCGAGCCACCACGCTTTACTGTAGACAGTGTTATTTTCAGAATATGCTTCATTCTTCTTCCTCCAGACATACCACTGATCCATAGGGCCGAAAAGTTTTTTTTCATCGCTCCACAGAACAGAATCCCAAAACATTATGGGTTATTTATATGATTTTGAGCAAATTGGAGCCACTTTTGGGTATATAGTGGTGTTTGTCTTGGAGTTCTGGCATGGAAGCTGCATATGTTTAGTACACGCCATACAGTACAAGCTGAAACTTCAGTGCCTGTTGTCACCAAGTGTTCCTACAGGTCTTTAGCAGTCACTCGAGGGTTTTTCTTTTTCTGCCCCATCATGGTAGTGTAACCACTGTTCTTTTAAATTTAAACTTACAAACTATGCTTCCAACGGTGTCTCTAGGAACATTTTGTGCCTTCACTATCTTTTTGTATCCTGTTCCTTGTTTGTGAAGGGCGATGATTTTGATTATTTATAACATGCAGTAAAACGTGACACTCAAACCTACCCAGTTCAGATGTTCTAGCTCAAGCACACCTGGTAAAAGGACTCCACTAGTGAAACCCTTGATTAGTTGCATCAGGTGTGCTTGAGACAACACCACCTGTTTTGCAGATTTGTGCTGTTTTAAGGGATTCTATTCAGGGGATTGAACAATTTTGTGACTGCAGAAGTCATTAAAAGTTGAATTTTCAGTTGAATTTGGGAAAACCACTTGAAACATTTGTTGTGTTGATCTATTCCAATTACTTTTGTTTGATTTGTTAATTGCAAACAGCTGAACGTCTGTACATTTTGACAATAAACCTGATTTGCAATGGGGGTTGAATCATTTTGATTGCAAGTTCATGAACCCTTTAAAATATATTAGTTATTTTAATATAACAGTTCTTTTAAAGTGTAGTAACATATTACTGTTTTACTGTATTTTGATCAAATAAATTCAGCTTTGGTAAGCATACTAGATCTCCATACAGTGTTCCCTACCTAAGTGTGTTAGTGGAAACAATACAAAGCAGATTTATTTCAAATTCGGAGCTATTAATGTGTGTGTGTGTGTGTGTGTGTGTGTGTGTGTGTGTGTGTGTGTGTGTGTGTGTGTGTGTGTGTGTGTGTGTGTGTGTGTGTGTGTGTGTGTGTGTGTGTGTGTGTGTGTCTGTGTGTGTGTGTGTGTGTCTGTGTGTGTGTGTGCTTATATATATATATACAGGTCCTTCTCAAAAAAATAGCATATTGTGATAAAGTTCATTATTTTCCATAACGTAATGATAAAAATTAAACTTTCATATATTTTAGATTCATTGCACACCAACTGAAATATTTCAGGTCTTTTATTGTTTTAATACTGATGATTTTGGCATACAGCTCATGAAAACCCAAAACTCCTATCTCAAAAAATTAGCATATCATGAAAAGGTTCTCTAAACGAGCTATTAACCTAATCATCTGAATCAACTAATTAACTCTAAAGACCTGCAAAAGATTCCTGAGGCTTTTAAAAACTCCCAGCCTGTTTCATTACTCAAAATCGCAATCATGGGTAATACTGCCGACCTGACTGCTGTCCAGAAGGCCATCATTGACACCCTCAAGCAAGAGGGTAAGACACAGAAATAAAATTCTGAACAAATAGGCTGTTCCTAGAGTGCTGTATCAAGGCACCTCAATGGGAAGTCTTTGGGAAGGAAAAAGTGTGGCAAAAAACACTGCACAACGAGAAGAGGTGACCGGACCCTGAGGAAGATTGTGGAGAAGGACCGATTCCAGACCTTGGGGGACCTGTGGAAGCAGTGGACTGAGTCTGGAGTAGAAACATCCAGAGCCACCGTGCACAGGCGTGTGCAGGAAATGGGCTACAGGTGCCGCATTCCCCAGGTCAAGCCACTTTTGAACCAGAAACAGCAGCAGAAGTGCCTGCCCTGGGCTACAGAGAAGCAGCACTGGACTGTTGCTCAGTGGTCCAAAGTACTTTTTTCAGATGAAAGCAAATTTTGCATGTCATTCGGAAATCAAGGTGCCAGAGTCTGGAGGAAGACTGGGGAGAAGGAAATGCAAAAATGCCTGAAGTCCAGTGTCAAGTACCCATAGTCAGTGATGGTCTGGGGTACCATGTCAGCTGCTGGTGTTGGTCCACTGTGTTTTATCAAGGGCAGGGTCAATGCAGCTAGCTATCAGCAGATCTTCATGATCACTTCATGCTTCCACCTGCTGAGAAGCTTTATGGAGATGAAGATTTCATTTTTCAGCACGACCCTGCACAACCTGCTCACTGTGCCAAAACCACTGGTAAATGGTTTACTGACCATGGTATTACTGTGCTCAATTGGCCTGCCGACTCTCCTGACCTGAACCCCAAAGAGAATCTGTGGGATATTGTGAAGAGAAAGTTTAGAGACGCAAGACCCAGCACTCTGGATGAGCTTAAGGCCGCTATCGAAGCATCCTGGGCCTCCATAACACCTCAGCAGTGCCACAGGCTGATTGGCTCCATGCCACGCCGCATTGAAGCAGTCATTTCTGCAAAAGGATTCCCGACCAAGTATTGAGTGCATAACTGAACATAATTATTTGAAGGTTGACTTTTTTTGTATTAAAAACACTTCTTTTATTAGTCGGACGAAATATGCTAATTTTTTGAGATAGGAATTTTGGGTTTTCATGAGCTGTATGCCAAAATCATCAGTATTAAAACAATAAAAGACCTGAAATATTTCAGTTGGTGTGCAATGAATCTAAAATATATGAAAGTTTAATTTTTATCATTACATTATGGAAAATAATTAACTTTATCACAATATACTAATTTTTTGAGAAGGACCTGTATATATAGAACTGATGTTTATATGATAAAGAGAGTAAATGTGAATGTACAATATTATTGTCTATAGAACTGATGCTTGAATGAATGCTGTGAGAAATACTGGACAGTTTTGCCCCAGTCAAACCACTGTACAGAACATATTTCAAGAATTTGGACAATAACAATGTGCTTAGTGGTGCTCTATGGAAAGATTAAGTATTAAAAAATATATTTTTTAATATATTTTATATGTAATATATTTGTAATATATATTTATAAAATTAGTCTTAGTTTCAAAACATCTGACAAAAAAAATGTGGTTTATCGTTGCACCATTTATTTGTCTCACTCAAATAAAGGCAGATTTCCTCCACTCAGTCTGCGGAGGAAACTGAGATAAGAGAGGAGGGGTCTGACCACAGACGCCTTCATAGTCGAGACTGTTAGCTTTTTAGCGCTGCCTGTGCAGTGATCTGGTTACAGCGTCATGAATGTGAGTCCTTAGCCGGCACATTAGAGCCATGCAAGCAGCCTCCCCAGAGAGGAAGGGGCAGGTTTACTGACTCCAGCTCAGAAAGAAGGCACTATCTGTCTCGCTGCGGGTACCACATCTACCAGCGGCCGGGGCTGTGATCCACAATGCAGACTGTCTGAGATGGAGGAAGCTAAAACTCAGCTGACAGGACCACGCAAACTGTGTCTGGATCCCATCAGCCTGTGGGAATAGTGGGCATCGCCAACCCAAAGATATTGAGGATTGCTAATGGGAAAGGTCTTAGAGCCAGACTGCTATATCGCATGGAGGTTTTGAGCCAGAAGCAATAGAGAGATGGAGATGAGACAGAAATATGCAGCTGAATAGACACGCTCTTTTAACCATAAGTGGGTAGGACTTTACATGTTCATCTATATTTAGGCAAGAGTTTCAGGCAAGTGTTTTTTTTTGGGGGGGGGGCAGGTCTTTTGCATAACCTTTCTATCACACAATCCATGGAGATTTAGTGTTTTTGTACACCCCTGACCCATCCAGTGACCCCTAACGCCCAGGTCAAACATACCAGCAGGTCTTTAAATTCACCCATCAAATAAATCCTGGGCCAGGATAAGAGACCTCATCATTCTATTGATACTAGTATTGATTAATGTAAGCCTAATTAGTAGCCATTGAGGAATCTAATTGAAAATACACCCATTTTGTAGAACAGAAGCAATATAGAGCCCTCCTATGTTGAGTGAATCACACCCTGACCTAATGATGGATCTGTGATGCCCTAATAAACAGGATGAAGGTACTGAGGTTTTCAGAGTGGTTTAATCTCATTTTACCCATCAGTGCTTTTGTGTTTCATGGTGTCTTGTGTGGATAAGTTTTAGGGAAAAATACTGTATTATTTTTTTACACACAAATCTTCAATGCATAATTTGCAGACTATTCATTACTTATTTATATTACATGTGTTGTAATATTTGACAGAATCATTGTCATTAGTCCTTTTCGGACGGGACTAGTTTTCAGGGCGGACGTTAGAGAAATTTGTGTTTCTGTGTACTTAGCGATTTTAATCCCTTCCGAATCTGACAAGTGTTGTTTTTCTCACACAACCTTTGTAAAAAAAAAAAAAATTTTTAAAATTAAATTGGCAAATTACCTACTGTTTTTGCATTTTGTAACGTAAAAAAGTTACATTATATTCAAAAATTAAACCTTTAAAACAGGATAGGCCTGAAGTTACATAACAGACTTACAGGTGTAAGGAACCTAGTTTAATCTATATAATATAAAGTATTGTTTTTGTTTTGATGACTTGCCATGTTTGGAAATATAAAATTGTTTGGAAATGACCCAGCATGCATTGCTTAGCTGGATTGCACATATTTTCTTGTTAATTGCATTCTAGAATAAAAAGTATGACATAATAATTATTAGGGCCCGAGCACTGATGGTCTGAGGCAAACAATGTCTAATCTGCCCCAAACTTCACATGTTTGATAAGAGTTCTGTCCTGAACACATGTCCATGCTCAAATTCAGCTACAGTCATAGCGCCACCTGCTGGTAACAGGAAGTGGCATGTTTAACACTGTTGTGGACTCCTAATAATATATAAAAAAGTGCCAGCAAGTGTTAAATATGCTAGCAACATACTAGAAGCATGTTAAAACATGCTAGCAAACACTTAGTTAAGTGCTAAAGCATATTATTACTGCAATTAAATAGGAATTTGCTGTAACTCAAGCATGGAATATCAAATCTGCCCCAAACTTCACACGTTTGATAAGAATCATGGCCTGAAAACATCTACATGAGAATATTCAGTTATAGTAATAGCGCCACCTACTGGCAACAGGAAGTGACATGTTTATCACTGTGATGCAGTACTAGCAACATAGTAAATATTCCATTGAGTTATACACATGTTAGAAACATGTTAAAACATGCTAGCAATTCTTAGCTAAGTGCTAAAGCATGCTAATACAATGAAACACGAAGTTGTTGTTACTCAAGAAGGCAATGTCCAATCTGCCTCAAACTTCAGACGTTTGATAAGAGTTCTGTCCTGAACACATGTCCATGCTCAAATTCAGTTACAGTCATAGCACCACCTGCTGACAACAGGGAGTGACATTTTTAACACTGTTGTGGACTCCTAATAATATATAAAAAAGTGCCAGCAAGTGCTAAACATGCTAGCAACATACTACAAACATGCTAAAACATGCTAGCAAACACTTTGCTAAATGTTAAATTATGTTATTACTGCAATTAAATAGGAATTTGCTGTAACTCAGGCATGGAATGTCCAATCTGTCCCAAACTTCACACGTTTGTTAAGAGTCCTGCCCGGAAAAAATCTACATGAGAATTTTCAGTTAAAATAATAGCGCCACCTACTGGCAACAGGAAGTGACATGTTTAACAGTGTGATGCAGTACTAGCAACATAGAAAATATGCCATTGAGTTATACACATGTTAGAAACATGTTAAAACATGCTAGCAATTCTTAGCTAAGTGCTAAAGCATGCTAATGCAATGAAACAGGAAGTTGTTGCTACTGAAGAAGGCAATATCCAATCTGCCCCAAACTTCATATGTTTGATAAGAGTCATGGCCTGAACACATCTACATGACAATTTTCTGTTATAGTAATAGCGCCACCTACTGTCAACAGGAAGTGACATGTTTTACACTGTGATGCATTACTAGCAACATAATAAAATATGCCATTGAGTGTTAAACATGTTAGAAACATGTTAAAACATGCTAACAATTCTTAGCTAAGTGCTAAAGCATGCTAATGCAATGAAAGAGGAAGTTGCTGTTACTCAAGAAGGCAATGTCCAATCTGCCCCAAACTTCACACGTTTGATAAGAGTCATGGCCTGAACACATCTACATGAGAATTTTCTGTTATAGTAATAGCGCCACCTACTGTCAACAGGAAGTGACATGTTTTACACTGTGATGCAGTACTAGCAACATAGTAAAATATGCCATTGAGTGTTAAACATGTTAAAAACATGCTAAAGCATGCTAGCAATACTTAGTTAAGTGTTAAATCATGCTATTAATGCCATGAAACAGGAAGTTGTTTTAACTCAGGCAAGGAATGTCCAATCTGCCCCAAACGTCACACTTTTGATAAAAGTCCTGCCCTGAACACATCTACATGACAATTTTCAGTTATAGTAATAGCGCCACCTACTGTCAACAGGAAGTGACATGTTTTACACTGTGATGCAGTAACCCTAAGCCTAAACTTAACCTGCCCCAAACTTCACACGTTTGATAAGAGTCCTGCCCTGAATGCATCTACATGACAATTTTAAGTTAAAGTAACAGCGCAATCTGCTGTCGACAGGAAGTGACATGTTTTACACTGTGATGCAGTACTAGCAACATAGTAAATATGCCATTGAGTTCTAAACATGCTAGAAACATGGTAAAACATGCTAGCAACACTTATCTGAGTGATAATGCATGATATTATCCCCATAATAAAGGACATTTTTGTAACTGACTTTGACATACTCCTCCTATGTTTACCTACTTAAATGCACATTGCCCACCGTGCTCTGTCTTCCTAAAGCCACCGGGTGGCGGTGGCACGGGTGCGAGGGCCCTTTCAATGCTGCTTGCAGCTTTAATTTATCCAATCTTAAGATGTGTGGTTAACATGCATAACAATAGGGTACATCAGTTCAATAGGTATCTTGTCACTATTTAAAAAAAGGGAATGTATATTGAACTGGTCCTTAAATATGTGTCATTGTGTCGATCAGCTTGCTGTTGAATAAAGATCCCAATCGCCTTAAATAAAATCCCTAATGACAGACAGTGTGTGAAATCATCAACAACCTATTGATAAGTGATGCCTTAGTGGAGTAGAGATTTGTAACCGTAAATGTCCCTGATGTACAGTGCACATAAAAAGACATGTTCCTGTATCTGTATCTTGTGTTTCAGAAAAATGGCTCAAAGTCGCGATTCTTGCGATCACATACGATCAAAGTCTGGCCAGCTCTCGGGCATCCACCCTCTGCTACATCCCCATAATTGCTTGAGTGTACTACAGATGACCCCACATGGACAAAATTATTGCCTCCAGTATTTTCCCCCCAGCCCTGAATAGTCAACAAGAAATGTGCATGAAGCAATACATTGTCTTGTCTTTTCTACCTCAAAGAAAATTGTCCTGATTTTGGTCTCCATCTGAAAATTACTTCATTGGTGAAAAATGGCTTTATTATAAGGCACCAATTTTCATTTGATGGCATTTTGTTGTCTTTGAAGAGAGCAGAATCATGTATACAGAAGTATGAGCAAATTACTGCACTTTTCTTTCATTTTTTGGTACAATTTAGATAGAATTAGATTAAGAGCATGACATCTGCCTTTAGCGATGCAGACATGGATTACTGTATGCCCAGCTGTGTCTGAGCAAACATAAAATATCACAAAGACATATTCCAATATTTTATCTGTTTGTATCTTGGTCTCTCATGTGTTGCTTTCAAAAAGCCACAAACACTTGAGATGTGGTGCATCTTAAGATGCACAGCATTGTGGGAGGGTCTTTCTTTATTGAAGCCTGTGAGAAAAGGGCTTTATGGTATTGCAGCAGTACTGCAAGCAGTCCACCCAACTGAATAATTAAATTGGATTTGTATGATTGCATCTATTGATAAGGCATAGGCCATGCAAAAATGAGGTCAATGCAATTACAAACATTTGGAAAGCTCAGCTGATTGGCATTGATTTTTTTTAAAATAAGAAATACCTCACTTGCGTTTTGATGTATACAATTGTTTCATATAGCCTATGTATTAAAATATGCATTTTGATTGGTTTTCATATTTTGCAGAATGTCTATTTTTCATATGAAATATTCACTTTCACAAGTCATTGTCAACAGTTTACACACAACACAGTGAAATATCTAGCAGGCTCCATGGCAGCACTGATTACTGTATCTGCTACAGATGATAATGAACTGTAAATGCATATTTCTGACACAGGTCTGAAGTGACTGGCTGGTACAATGCTCTCTATGCTCTTTTAAAGAGAGGAAAGTGCCAGATAAGATTCACAGAGGCACTTGGTGAATTGATCCTGCACAGTGCACTTTCAGAAAAGAGCTTTAGGGATGCGTTTTGAGCTGGTGTTGCAGGGATTTTGGTTGTTTGTTGTTGTTTTTAACAATTTACCATGTACTGTGAATTTAGATGCCACTTGTGTTATCATTTATGTGCTATCATCTAACGTCATGTACTCTAGGGTAGATGCTGAGGATAATTGTAAAATCTCAATGCTAAAACTTTCAATGTTTGTTTTAGCTTTGGCACTAAAACTGGGCACTGACTAAAACGCTTTATTGATATTTAACAGTAGTGCCTAGTGTAATGCATTTACATTGAAGGTAGTATCTGACACTAAGGATGTTCATTTACAATCACTTTCTTATGATGTAGAGGAAAATATTTAGAATGCTGTTTGAAAGCTTTCATTTTTACTATCCGCTACTGACAAGCACTTGATGCACTTTTCATCATTCGGTTATTCATCTAGAGGGATGCATTTACCTCTGCCTCCTCATACATGCTCTATACCCTTCCCTTTGTCCATATTCCTTCCAAATAAAGAGATCATCATCATGAAGAGATCATGGAATAATCTCATTTACATACAGAGCATCGCTGTCTCACCTTTTAACCTCTTCTCTTGATTTTTGGTCTTTCATCATTAAGAGTGATTCTGTCAGTGAGCAAAGCTTCTTGTCTCTGTGATGTAATACGTTTTGTGTGAAAGAATCAGAATTAAAGTTATATTTAAAATATGTACACCACAAGGGTAATACTGCCATCTGCTGTATCTGCAGACGTCTAGTTACCGGGACTCACCCAGATGTGAGAGAGATATAGAGAGCATTTTTAACCTTGCTCCATGTTTCTCTCATAACAGTTTATTAATGAGAAAAAAATAATGGCTCAACAACTCTGAGCAATTCTGAACCTTTTCAAGACTTTCTGACCTTGAAATCTTGATGGACCTATTTCGTCAAATTTCAAGCACAAAACAGGATTTTCTCCGCACGCTGAAAGGTTGTATAGCAGTCATATCCGACTATATCTGTTTGTCACTGATATTTTTTTCTTTTTTGTTGCTAGGTCAGTGCTTTAGTGAAGTTCAGACTACAACTTTGTATTTTGGCCTTTGGGTCTTGGTATGCATATCAGTGCACTGGAAAATTAGAGAGCAGGGATCATTGTAATTGTAATGTATTCAGATATTTGTACAGTACTGACTCTCCAAATGGGTTTTGTCTGAATAAAAGTGTGTTTGGACATGTAACTATATACTTTTCTATATTACCATTAATATTAATAGCTGAATATTTGCTAGTGAAGAATCAGTGCTATATCTATAAATACAATGGAACATCTGCACATCCAGTGATAAATCTAATACGCTCCAGACAATGGCAGTTTAAAGCAGATTAGAGTATCAAAAGCTTTGTCCAGATAAATTCTGAAACCCTCAAGTGCCAGTGCAAACCCTTTCACACAATCAACTTAAAACATATGTGAGACCAAATACAACAATGTCTCCATTAAATCTCTGTCGTCAAGGTCAGGTTATTTCATAATTAATATTTCTGCAATAAGTAGACATTTTAAGGTGAGTTGTCTATAGATAATTAAAATATTTATGATAAAAATAGTTACAATTTATCGGGAATTCATAGCTTAATCTCTAATGCCAGTACACATTGTACGATTTTGGGATGTCCCAGGCGAAAAGTGAGCACTTGTGGCAATTTCTGTGGCCGTGTTTCCTAAACGGTGGCCCATTGTAAAGTGAGAGAGGTTCAGAGACGGACGTTGTCACATTCTTGCGACCAAAGATAGTCTGCAATAATTGTCTGACAGTGTCAGAAATTTAGCATGATCATCTCACGGGTCTACTGACTAGCTAATAAAAAAGGCAACATAGCGCTAAAACTTAAAACTACCTCAAGCTCCATTTGCAAGATTGGCATGCCAAGTTTGCCTCTTTTCCCTGGCCATGACTGCGTCCATATTCTCCTCTTTTTTTCAGCACACATAAAATCCACAATTGCCAAAGCGCGATTCATCTTGCTCTATTTGTTTACCACTAGCGCATGCAGATGATGTTTTATTATTCTATACTATCTTGCATCATAACCTTCGATTAAATAGGTGTGATGATCGTACAGTCTATATACATGTCGTACCCAAGTTTATTAGATCCATGTCGTACAGTGTGATTTGTAATAATCTTGTAGGATTACCGAAATCACACAGTTTGTAGCAGGCAAACAACAGGCAGACTGGATACATCCCAGTTTTACACTGTATTTGGTTTTATTTTATTTATTAATTTATTTAAAAAAAATATCTGTATTCTTAAACAGCTGTGTCTGGTCCTGCTGAGTGAGGTGTTGGTGGTAAGATTTGGGTCAGTGCTCAAACTAGAATGTGTCATTCACAGAAGAGCAATGTTTGACCCCTGCATGCCCTTGTGCTCTTTGCAGGATATATGATTTGAAGATCAGTGAGCTGGACAAAAAGCTTTTGGAAAGGATACACAATGTAGTATTCTATGCAGTCTTATGACAAGATTTGTTTGGGAAAGGGACAGGACAGTCTGAAATTCAGACTAGGAATTTTGACTGCATTTCATAGCCTAGAATCAATGCTTCATATCTAGGAAATGCTTCTTGATTTACAAAATAAAGTGCCTTGAACCATTCCTTTATTATGTAATGTTTCAGTTATCTATTAAGCTATCGCCACTTGTTTTCTCCTCTTATTTACTCAAAGTGCCTTATAAAGATGCTGATACAAAAATTGCATAATGTTTCAGTTGGCTTAACTCTGTATTCTAAGCAGACACAAACAAATAATAATCTTCTATGTTAAAAATAGTTTTACATGTAACTGTGGGTGGTGCTACGCCAAAGAAATAGAAATTAATTGTCACTACATTTTGCTTGTTTTTTTTCCCCATCGTGCCAAGTAGCCCCGCCTACACTGAAATCTCATTGGACTAAAGTATTGGGGTGGTTAGTTATTGCGGCGGTTAGTTATTAGCGAATTAGTTATTGTTTTGTGATTGTGTTGCGTTACTCATTGGTGGAGAAGATATGGTGCTGACTGTACACAATGATATTGTTGACTGGTTGATTTTCTCAATTTTAAAGTGGCAAAACTAGAATGACCTATACATAAATGACCCTTTTGGCTAATTCTGGTGCATTTACAGCAATGTCAATTAATGTACACTGTCCCTGCTAAATAAATGAATAAATAAATAAATAAACATCCATATGCTCAAATAGCAGTGATCAGGAGATACACATATTCTATGTACTGTAACTGAAGAGCTATTTTAAATCCTAGTGTATGTGGTCGTAACCTGCAGGTACAGTGGCTTGATTAGACATCACGCCTCTTGTTCTTTGTGTTTCCTCCTGCTGCGATTCTGTAGATTAGCTCTCAATCACAGCGTGCATGGCCACGACTCTAATAACAGTAATCCAGTCAAAGGATTTGGGGCTGAATAAACTCGAGCAAGATCAGACCTTGTCTTAAAATCAGCTCCCTCTGCATTTGAAGGGGCATACGGAGATTCAGCATGGAGCTCAATATGTATAACACAGCATGTAATTTGTCGGTACTTCATATGTACCTCCGCAGACACAATCAACAGTAAATGGAGGAGATTCTCGACTCGCTCAAGAGGTATTCATTACCTCCAAAAGCCTTAAGAAGTCTCTGAACAACTGCAGAATAAAAGGGAGAGGAAGAACCAAAGGCGTGTGGCTATTCCTACTATGATAAGAGACCCTACATGGGGAGAGATCAAAAAATGCTCCACTTCAAGCCCCTTGTGTTTTTTGCATTTATTTTCATATTACTCCTGACCTTGGTCTGAAAATGAAGCAGACTAATGAATATCCTGACCAGTGTGTTTCCAGGTGTACATATCTAAATGAATGTCTAATGACAAAGCCAGTGCCATCTGCAAAATCTTGATATTTGGCCAGGGCAACTAAAGCCGGGTGCACACTGTATGATTTATAATAGTCCTTTACAACTGTGGCTTGTCAGACTGTATAAACAGTGTGGATCTCAAATGTCTTTAATGTCAGACTGTACGGCAGTCAAGACGTTAAAAACAGATGCACACAAGAGGACTGTGACTGAGCTGCATTTACATGCGGGATAGAAATGTCGACTAGCTAACAATAACAATCTCTAGCGTTAATTTGGATAATTGAAAAGTAAATGAAAATAAATTAATAAAGACGATGTGTGTGGAGCAAGTGGTGGTTTATTGTTGTCTCACTAATTATGTCATAAGGTTCTGCATGTCACGGAAACCACACGGGAGGCAGAGAATCCAAGCGCAGTAGATTTATTTTAAAGGGCAATCCAAAAACACGTAGTCAAGCAGGCAGGGGTCAAAATCCAAAAACACAAGTATTACACCAGTACAAGAACCAGGACGCAGATCAGGAAGTGGTGTGACATTAAACAAGGACTCCGTAACAAACTCTAAACAAGCAGGGTATTTAAACACATATCTAACAAGACTAACACAGAACAGCTGGGAACAGTGAACTGATGAGTGACAGTGACAGACAGAATGTTTGGAATTGAAGTTAAATGTGAAGGACACCGTGAGAACGAGGACCTCTAGTGATAGACAAGGGAACACAACCAGACACTGTGACATAACCCCCCTCTACGGAGCGGCTACCAAACGCTCCACGACAACACTAAAACACGACACAAGAGTTCAGGAGGGAAGTGGAACGTTGGAGGATCAGGGGGCGGGATGGTGGGCCAGGTCCATGAAGGGAGACAGGAACAAGGGGTGAGGGCTTAACCGGGAACCAGGGCAAAACAGAAAGTCTATCGGGCGGCCAGGGCGAAGCAGACGACCCATCGGGCGGCCAGGGCGAAGCAGACGACCCATCGGGCGGCCAGGGCGAAGCAGACGACCCATCGGGCGGCCAGGGCGAAGCAGACGACCCATCGGGCGGCCAGGGCGAAGCAGACGACTCCTCGGGCGCCCAGGGCGGTGAAGACCCCTCGGGCGGCCAGGGCGGAGAAGACCCCTCGGGCGGCCAGGGCGGAGAAGACCCCTCGGGCGGCCAGGGCGGAGCAGACCCCTCGGGCGGCCAGGGCGGAGAAGACCCCTCGGGCGGCCAGGGCGGAGAAGACCCTCGGGCGTCCAGGGCGGAGAAGATCCCTCGGGCGGCCAGGGCGGAGAAGACCCCTCGGGCGGCCAGGGCGGTGAAGACCCCTCGGGCGGCCAGGGCGGAGCAGACCCCTCGGGCGGCCAGGGCGGAGCAGACCCCTTTGGCGGCCAGGGCGGAGAAGACCCCTCGGGCGGCCAGGGCGGAGCAGACCCCTCGGGCGGCCAGGGCGGAGCAGACCCCTCGGGCGGCCAGGGCGGAGAAGACCCCTCGGGCGGCCAGGGCGGAGAAGACCCCTCGGGCGGCCAGGGGGGAGCAGACACCGGCTCCTGAACAGCAGACACCGGCTCCGGAACAGCAGACACCTCAGGAACAGCAGACACCGGCTCAGGAGCAGCCACAAGAACTGTAACAGTCACAAAAACAGACACAAACACAGAAACAAACACAGGCTCTGGCTCTGGCTCTGGAACAGGCACTGGCTCTGGAACAGGCACTGGCACTGGCTCTGCCTCCGCCTCTGGAACAGGCACTGGCTCTGGAACAGGCACTGGCTCTGGAACCGGCACTGGCTCTGGAACAGGCACTGGCACTGGCTCTGCCTCCGGCTCTGGAACAGGCACTGGCTCTGCCTCCGGCTCAGGAACAGGCACTGGCTCTGCCTCCGGCTCTGGAACATGCACTGGCTCTGCCTCCGGCTCTGGAACAGGCACTGGCTCTGCCTCCGGCTCTGGAACAGGCACTGGCTCTGCCTCCGGCTCTGGAACAGGCACTGGCTCTGCCTCCGGCTCTGGAACGGCCATTGGTTCTGCCTCCAGCTCCGGCTCTGGAACAACAGACACTGGTTCCGGCTCTGGAACAGCAGACACGGGCGTGTCCAGGATCCGAGCCAGACGCTCCAAATAGTCCAGGTCCAGGAAGGCGGACGGAACGTGAACAGTCTCTCGCTGGGCAGACGTGACGTGAACAGTCTCTCGCTGGGCAGACATGATGTGAACAGTCTCTCGCTGGGCAGACGTGACGTGAACAGTCCTTTGCTGGGCAGACGTTACCTGAACAATCTCTGACTGGGCAGACGGAACGTGAACAGTCTCTGACTGGGCAGACGGGACGTGAACAGTCTCTGACTGGACAGACGGAACGTGAACAGTCTCTCGCTGGGCAGACGTGACGTGAACAGTCTCTCGCTGGGCAGACGTGACGTGAACAGTCTCTCGCTGGGCAGACGTGACGTGAACAGTCTCTCGCTGGGCAGACATGACCTGAACAATCTCTAACTGGGCAGACGGAACGTGAACAGTCTCTGACTGGGCAGACGGGACGTGAACAGTCTCTGACTGGGCAGACGGAACGTGAACAGTCTCTGACTGTGCCGACGGGACGTGATACATCTCCCTATTACCTCCTCTGCGGCGACCTCCACTGGTCCCGCGGAACTTTACCAATCGGGTCCCCTTAAACAGCTCCCTTCTCTCCCGCTCGGTGGCTGGGGAAGGGATGTCATGAAACATACCGCTGGATTCAGTGTGACGGAGTCCTTATGTCACGGAAACCACACGGGAGGCAGAGAATCCAAGCGCAGTAGATTTATTTTAAAGGGCAATCCAAAAACACGTAGTCAAGCAGGCAGGGGGTCAAAATCCAAAAACACAAGTATAACACCAGTACAAGAACCAGGACGCAGATCAGGAAGTGGTGTGACATTAAACAAGGACTCCGTAACAAACACTAAACAAGCAGGGTATTTAAACACATATCTAACAAGACTAACACAGAACAGCTGGGAACAATGAACTGATGAGTGACAGTGACAGACAGAATGCTGGGAATAGAAGTTAAATGTGAAGGACACCGTGAGAACGAGGACCTCTAGTGATAGACAAGGGAACACAACCAGACATTGTGACACTGCGCTCCTATTGGTTTTTGATTTGATGGTCATTAATCGGCTATTGGCGAACATGTCAATCTAGCGACCAAAGACTTCAGATTTTGGCCCAGGATCAGATGAATCTTTTAGGATTTGTCTCAGTTGGCCAAGTCATGGCCAAAATCGTACAGTGTGAACCCGGCTTAGAATGTGAAAATGGTAGATCAACAAAAACTTTTGGGGAAATGACATGCATGTCTAGGTTCTTGGCTGTGTACAGGGATGACATAATACTGCTTCTTAGGTACCAAGTCGACATTGCTTTTGAACAAGAAATGTTTTTGACTGTTTACAGGCAAAGTGCTCATTTTTAAAAACAAAAATATATTTTTTTTAATTGTAAACATAGTGGACAAATCAGTGTCAGAAATAAATAAATCAGTGACAGGCTGATTCAAACTACAAAAATCAAACAAAAAGAAAATTCACTGAAAATCGTTTAAAGTCTGTATGACATTATTTTAATTTAATCTGTTCAAATCCATTATGTAAATAGGCAATGGGTCCCAACTGAAGCCATATGGTGACAAAGGGCATCAAATCTTCCCTAAGGTCTTGTCAGTCCAGCCACAATCTATTGTCAGGCACTGTTGGTGTAACATGATACTCTCTCAGAACAGCTCTACAGAGGCTTCTTGCATGATAGCATCAAGAAAGGCCAGACAACATGGCTATCTTTTGCTTTTAGTCATCCATCAACCTAAATGACAGGAAGCAGTATAGCACCAGCTGAACAATTCTTTAATGTGATGGTTACTATAATACTGCCCAGGTGAAAAAGACGTAGTATTAAATGTATTAAAAATATATTTGAAATACAAATAGTATGTTTATAATTTAGATTTTAAATTTAACTAAAAATACATTGAATTGCATTTTAATATATTTCTAAGAAGTGTACTAGAAGTACATTGGTAATAAATATATGCTTAATTACATTTTTAATAAATATGCTATAGACAAGCATACTTTAAATATTTCTGAAAAGTATATTAGTAGTACATTGGTAATAAATGTATGCTTAATTACATTTTTAATAAATATGCTAATGACAATCATACTTTAAATTATATTTCTAAAAAGTGTACTAGAACTACATTGGTAATAAATATGTTTAATTACATTTTTAAGAAATATGCTAAATACAAACATTTTTTAATTATATTTAAAAAAAATTGTATTCAAAATACATTGTAATAAATATATGCTTAATTATACTTTTAAGAAAACAAGCATACTTTTAGTGACGTTTTAGTGTATTTACAGAAAACACACTTGTGTTACTAACTTAAAGTATTTTTTATGTTTACTTTGTGTGTATAGCAAAACGATTAATATTTTAGTTGGTTACACACACCTTATTTATAACCATGTATAGGCCTAGAATGAGTCATTTATATCTACATAACCGCGGGCACCCCCTTCTATGAAGGTGGACATATTGTGACGTCATGTTTCTACCGTAGCCGACAGCAAACAAACAGCAGCGCTACAGAGCGCGTTTCGTCACTTGCTTGAAAGGGAAGCCGCAGAAGCTAGCTATAGACAC
>CM060620.1:24094561-24189561 GCA_030578275.1 Meda fulgida
GAGCTGCAGGACAATCCTCCACTGCGCACTTCTCTCTCCTTTGGGGTCTTGCTGATTTTCTGTTATCTTGCCTTTAATAGCTTTGATCAAATTGGAGCCGAGACAGAAAGACTGCTAGGACGGGAATGGCCCCGGCCATGGCACAGCACTTGTGCAAAAACACTATTATTACTGATCCAAGCTGTTGCCTTGCATCGGGTGCAATTATATTCACTTAAGGGTCCCCATAGTGATGTGACTGGGTGATTTTCTGAAGTTGGTGCTTTTAGTTGTTCCAGTAGGGCATACAGTAGATGTACTGAAAGAAAGGATTTAACAATAAAGGTGAGGTTGTGGAAAAAATAAGTACAATCCATCATTTAACTTATAATATACATATGTATATTATGAGTTAAATGATGGATTGTACTTATTTTTACCATAACCTCACCTTTATTGTGTGTGTATATATATATATATATATATATATATATATATATATATATATATATATATATAGTCTGATTCAGTCAAAGATGTATGTTTTTTTTAAGACAGCCAAGAAAAAAAATGTATGAGAGGTATAAAACCCATACTTTCAAGGTCTACAGAATGAACCACAGATAAGCCTAGCACAAGTAGCACAAATACAACACAGGCTCCATAGAAAGCACATCCTTGCCTCTTATATTGTCCTTCAGTTATGCAGTGTCCTCACTTATTAGCAGCGGCGGTGGTTCTATTGTGCAATGACTGCGTTGCGATGTATTCTTATATTTTTCTCCTTTTTTCCCCTTAATGATTCAGAAAGCGGAGTGGGTCTGCCTGGCAGACAAGCCCCCTCTGTGAGAGAGCACTTGATTAATCATCTGGAAAACACTTTGCCATTTCAGCTGATTAAATAAAATTGACTGGATTTTTGAATTTTATGATAAAGTGACCCTTGCATGCTTGAAATGACCCAGCAGAGGAAGCGCAGCTCTCTCTCTCTCTCTCTCTCTCTCTCTCTCTCTCTCTCTCTCTCTCTCTCTCTCTCTCTCTCTCTCTCTCTCTCTCTCTCTCTCTCTCTCTCTCTCTCTCTCTCTCTCTCGCTCTCGCTCTCTCTCTCTCTCTGAGGCAGAATCTATATTTTGTCCCTTGCAGATCCACGAGTGGGATGTCTCCTCAAGCAGAAAAACACACTCTGTCACCGGTTGATGACAGTACCTGCCAACCATGTGCACCTCTGTACGGAAATGCAAAGCCTCTGAACAGGAGCGCAAAAGTTTCCTTTCAATTTCCCATCACGTTATTGAGCAATGGGGCATTCTCTCTCTCCATTCATGTGGAGATGGGGTTTTCAAGCTAAATTAGTAATGATGTTGGCATGTTCATCAGACTGACTTGGTTTCTTTTCAGTTCGCCTCTGTTCTGTTACAGCTTCTTGTGTAGATTTGATACATTTTTACTTAGTTTTTGTCACACTTATTAATTTTCTTGAATTAACTTATAGCACAATTTGGATACATGCATTTAGATATTCCCAAAACATTCAACCACACTGTATGTGTAGTCAGAATCTACAGCATCACTATAAAAACCTGCAACACGTAACTTAATGTGCCTTGTAAAACCCACCCCACACAAGACACATTTGCCATTTCCCTCAGCTTGCTTTTACAATACTGCTATCTTCTGCATAAAAAAGCCTGTGGTGAGATGGAGACGATAAAACCCAGAGAATTTTGCTCGGTTTCTTTAAGCATAGCCACCCCCACTCAGCAACGCAAATAATTACTGTCCGTTCCCGGCAGCATCGATCATCCACAGTGCAGATCGTTGCGCTTTCAAAGGAGGTCTCTCTTCATCAACATCAGACCCATTTGAGTGGAAAAACTGCAGTGTCCAAATGATGTTTACACTTGGGCTCTGATGTCTCTACTTAGTGATATACCCAGTGTAGCAGGCACACGTCCCTCACCAAGGCTGGTGGCCGCTTCATGGCCCATTGCGTACAGGGCTTCAATAGCATTATGTTCCATTTACAGAATGTCTAAACAGCCCTGGCTGAGACGTGCAGGATTTGTGAGGAGGCTGTGATGAATTTACTACAGGAAAGTAAGCCATTTAATGTTCTGGTCAACCTGTATATAAAATGTATCTTAAACAATTGGGGTGTGATTTTCTGTATCATTGTTTATCTCATTAAACTTGCTCCAAATGACTATATGTTGCTTGAATAACTTTACTTCATGAGCATCTTCCTAAAACTTCCTCTTACTTTTTATATATACATATTATAAAAAAATATGAAACCATTTATCAAACAATGTGTGGGGAAAACACCACATTTTTGTGGAAAATTGAAATTTTCAACCATCAGAGCTATTTTAAGTTTGGATCTTTTTTTAAATTAGGTTTTAATTTTATTTGAACATTTTAACTTGACATATCTTAAAAACAAAGTGCTTGAGGTGCAAAATACTGACGAACAGTGAAATGTTCAATCATATGAAAATAGAAGAGAATATATAGAGATTTTAAAGCCACTTTTTGTTCATTCAGTCATTTCATCTGCCACAATAATATCTCTGAATTATCTTCATTTTGAGGCTTAGCAAATACTGATATGTAATTAATCGTAATTTATTTGATATATTATTATATGATTAATTGGATGAGAATCTTTAATCTATTGGCAACCTTATACTAACCAAAGATTTTCATTAAGCTTTCAGTTTAAGTGATTGATGCAATTAATCTGTTACATCTGTTACCAAACTGAACTCAATTGATTCAATCTTAAACTGATTCCTCAGATTTAAAAGAGCAGGTGCCAGTGTGCTCCTAAAAGCGATGATCTTTTGTGAACTCACTCTGGTACGAGCCCACCTGGACTGGTGTTGTATTTGAATATGTAATGATGGAGCTGATGCTATGAGACGAGGGAATGCCGAGCTTCTAGCAGAAAGTTGCTTTGCAACACGGCTGCTTAATGGCATCCTGACAAACAGCTGCCAGTCTGCAGGCAAATATTTATTCAGTATGCAAACCTGACATCACCTGGGCTTATCACTGCATAAACAGCTTGTGTAAACAGCCAGAGGATGGCCTGATTGTGAAAGTATAGTTGTACAAAGAAATGCAATGAAGCACATTTCCATTCTGTTCATTACCATGAAGCTCTATTAGCAAAGTTGTGTAGCAGCCATTTAAAGGACACCCCACCCCTTTTAGTTCTGTTGAATCTAATAGGTCGCAGGGAGGTCACGCCATTGTACTTCATACAAACAAACAAAAAGAAGTCTCTTATTCTCACCCAGGTTGATCAAAAATACAGTAAAAGCAGTAATATTGTGAAATATACTAATATACAGTCTAAAATCACTCTTAACAAGTAATTTATTTATGTGATGGAAAAAGCTGGATTTTCATCAGCTCTTCATTACTCCAGTCTTCAGTGTCACATGATCCTTCAGAAATCATTGTAATATGCTGATTTGGTGCTCAAGAAACATTTCTTATTATTATCAATGTTGATAATGATAATATTTTTGGAATCTCAGGATTGTTTGATGAATACAAAGTTAAAAAGAACAGCATTTAATTGAAATACAAATAATTTGTGAAATTATAAATGGCTTTACTGTCTCTTTAGATCAATTTAGATTTGAAGAATTCTACTGTACTGACTCCAAACTTTTGATCAGTAATGTATCTTACCATTTGTGGGCATTTAAAGCAGATTCCAGTCAGTGTGGTAATTGGTTGAAATAACTGTAAATGCAGGATACTAATACATGCTGGTTATATATTGTCTATATTTTTGTCTTCGGTCTCATTCTTGAGTTTGTATCCCTCAATAATCAGCACAGATGCTGCATTCCAGTCAAATGGCCTACAAAGCAAACTCCAACACTCTAATCCTGTGTGTAGCCAGCATTAAAAATTGGATTGGGGAGGGATAAGATTAGATTAGGCCTGCTGGATTTAAAAATACAAAAAAAGTAAAAGCTCCATTTATGCTGGAACATAATCTCCTTTCACTATATGTGGGAGCATCAAGCCACCCAACAGATGCCAGTCACATATATAGAGATATTTGTCTTGTGCTGGTTCCATCTCTCTGTAATTACATTTCATTGTGATTATTGCAATTCTTTTCAAATTCTTTTAATTTTGTTTTCATTGTATGTTTCTGTTTTTCCCTCACTTCATCTTCAGATGGATTCATCTCAGCAAAAGCTTTGTTTAAACCTTAATAGGCCAACCTGATATCACATATCTTCCATCTATTTGTTTCAAGTCTGACAGCTTTTACCCTGATTCCCTATTTCTTCCCTATTCATGTCTGCGACTGTTACATCACCTGTATAACCAAATAATTCAGAGTGCTTTTAGTAAATTACCTCTCCCTGGGATCTAATCCGTAGTATGAAGCACCTCTCCTCTGAAATATAATACAATGCAATCCTGGAAGCAATCGTATCAAGAGATTGGAATTTATTTATTTATTTTACTCTACCAGCATTTTATCAATGAAAAGCTTTTATTTTACCCCAAAATAAAATACTTTTATTTTAGCTTAAAGCAACAATCACTGTGTATATTAGTTTAAAGGCAACTTGTTTTCTCTCCAAGGACTGATGTAAAGCATTTAAAGAAAACCCTTCTCTGAAATTCATTATAAATTCCCTCCAGCTGTAAAACCCTGTTAAAGTGCCCTGCTGGTAATACTGTCCTGGCAGATCGCCCAGTATTGCCTGCCACCAGGTCTTTAGAAGCAGATTCCGCCATGCCGGACTCACTCAAAGAGCTCTTGGGTTACATCTTAATCCCTCACATCCAATCTAGACAACATCTGCAACCCTGGAATTAGACTGATATGCTCATGACACTCAGCGACTGCTCACACATCCTGCATGCAGCCACCACACTTGACAAATGCTTTTACACTGTATTTCAGGCCAACTCTTACATTTACATAATGCATAGTTCATTAACACAAAGATGCTCAATCAGCAGCATTATAATGTTGAATAATGCTTAAAGAATGTTTTGGAGGATTTATAAGTAGAAATGTGAAGCTTATTATAAAAGCACTTACTGTAATTCGTCTGTTAAAACTTATTTGTATTATTTGAGCTGCAAAGTTGTTCTCATAATTGTTATTGTTATTTAGGGTTTAGGCATTATGTAATAATGCCAATGAAGTGGAAATGGATTGTAAAATTGGAATTTAACAGAATAGATTAGTAGGTGTGTTTTCACTCTAAATCATGCTAACGTGACTATAATTTTTAAACATTGATTATTTTAACAGACCCCATTTACTTCCATTGAAAATGCCTCACTGGAACCTAGATTTTTCACAAGTGCTGTTTATTGAACTTGTATTGAACCTTGAATAAAAGATCTTCACCAAATGTAAAATTGTCCCAAAACAAATAGTGTCTGTGTTTTCACTTTGCTCAGTGTTTTTCGCTTCTGAGCCATGATTTAATTGTTGATCCTCTCATGACTACATGTACTTAAAATGACAAAGAGAGGGATTTTGATCCATTTCAAAGCCTTTTCCTGTCCCTCTCTTAGAATCCAGCCCTGTGTAAGAGCATCGTCCCCTGCCAGGGATCACTAATCTATATCTGCAGTATTTAGCTAACTTGCGACGGCACATGTTTTTGCTCTCTGACATGAGGGGTCTGCTGCCTAGGAGGGCCAGCGGGGCCAGCTGTCTGCGAGGAACTGGACCCCATGGACCCACCTTCAACCATATGGCACTTATCCACATCTCAGCACTGGGGTCATGGGCACAGTGAGGGATCTGTTTTCAGGCGGCAGCCCAGTCGAAAGCCCTGCAGGCTAACACCACTAATCTGTTCTGGAAACCTCAGTGTTCCTCTGGATTAAGAGCACACGAGGGGAGGGGAGCAGGGAGCCTGCGGGTCAGAAAAGCCTCTGGCACAATCTGACCTTTATCTGTTTGATGTTAGGAAAATCTATACAGTTTGTAGCTTGCAGACTATCAACATGACTATTTAAAGGAAGGAGTGGATACTATATGTGGGTGGGTTTCATCATGGCCTCTTGTATGACCTAGGTGTTTATTAAAACTAACAGATTTCAACTTCTTTCTATTTATTATACAGTATGGCCTTTAAAACGTTGTAGCATCCCATCGTCATTTATTTTTGATACTTTTCAAATGCCTATTAGGTAGCCTATAGTTTTTATTGTTTTACCCTTGAACCAGACCCAGACTTTTAATGTTACACTTTGAAAATACATTATAAAAAGTCATTATTGTTACAAACCATTTCAATATTTTCAAACCATTTCAAAATGATGGATCTCCAAATGTGAATTTTTTTTTTTTTTTTTTTTTTTACATTTCATGAAACTTTCACGTGTACTTTTTTTTAAACAGTGAAGTCAAATATAATGTGTGAAGAGAATATTTTCATTGTTTGTCAAGCTGTAATTTTGTCAAGTATGAAAAAGCTGAATTTAATTGCATGTATTTAGGATACATTCAGTGCTAGCTATGAAATTATGCCATCGTCCCATGCTATTGTAATTATTATAAATATGAGTTTTCTCTTTAAAAATTTGACATGAATGCCCTCTCAAGTCGTATTTACCTCTAGAAAGCTCAGGGTTCATTTTGATACCCAAGTTCTAGAGTTGAATGGACCATAAACTTGAGACATTGGTGATGGGTGAAAGATTGCTGCTGTGACTGGTATTTTTCATCATTTTTTTCCACGACAACCACATTGCCTTGTCTTGTCATTAAAGTAGTGCATATTTACGTACATATGAATGATCATTTGAAGCATATTATGTTTTATACTCAGTGGAAATAGCCTGCATTAATATGATTGCCAAAGAATGGAATGCTAAATATCATTTCGGATTTAATAATATTTTTCTAATAAATACGCAAGAATAAACCTGGTGTCCTCCATGATTCCGGTTCTTTCTGACAACAAATCACTTTAATGCAACAAGCTCATAATCACGACTTAAGAAGGGAATTAGGAAATTGCTGATAGCACATGAAGGCAGCATCCAATGGAATCACCTTTTTTTTTAACATGTTGAAATGGCATTATAGCAGAAATGTTTATGACTTTAGAAAGGACAGAATTCTTCTTTGTCGCTGTTACCATTATGTTCAGTTTAGCTTTAGTCTCATTTTCATGGACTTTCAGTTTTTTTCTCTTCAGTTATCCGTTTCCTTTGTTCTAGTTTCCTGGCCCTAATCAGTTGTCATGGACATTCATTTTAATGGAAAACCTGTCTGTATTCAGTTCATCATCTCTGTGTATTCAAGTTCCTCCTTGCATTCAGTATTGTTTGTGTGTTTCGCATCTGTGCATTATCTGAGTTGACGTCGTTTAAATAAAAACACATCTATTTGAGTCTTCTTCATCATCTTTGGACTGAAACGTGACAGAATACCAGACCTTCAAATTGAGAAGAAAATGGATCTTGCAGCCAAACTCATCACCAGTAAGAATCTCTCTATCTAGGAGTATTTTGCTCGCTTCAGTGAACTTGCTGCCAGATCCAACTTTGATTATGAGACCATAAAGTTTCTTTATTGGATGCGGCCAACTTTTACAATCCCCTTGACTTACCAGACCTGGGAAAAGGAACCTGGAGAGAGGCGATCCTCCGTTGTCTGCATTGCGCATACCCACAGCTGATGGATACATTGTCGACCACTGCAGAGCCCACGGGAGGAAAAGATCTTGGGCCCACCCCAGAACTGGAGACCGTGCTGGCGCCCGCCACGGACCCTGAGCCAATGCCAATTCTCGCAACGGAGCCAGAGCTTGAAGCCATGTTGACACTGGCAACGCATGGCCAATGCCAATGCGTTGTCGACTACTGCAGAGCCCAAGCACTTGCCCATGGCAGAAGGGGAGCCTGAGCCCTCCGCAGAAATGGAGACTACGCTGGCGCCCGTCACAGACCCTGAACCAATGCCAATTCCCACAACAGAGCAGAGCTTGAAGCCATGTCCATTCTGGAGCTGAATGTTTCTGCCCAGTCTGACCAGGTCTGTGTGCCGACTTCTACATCTGAGTCGGTGTGTAATAGAGAGGAGTTTAAGGATGATGACAGCCTTTCTCTGCTGGTCCTGTCCAGTCCAAAGTTTTCATTGCCGCTGGTCCTGTCCAGCTCAAAGACTTCATTGCTGTGGATAATGCACCCACCCTGCCTCCCTCTTCCATCTCCTCTGCCCATATTTGTCGCTCCTTCTGCCCTGTCTTTACTGGCGCCCGTTAGTCCTTCTGCTCCACTGTTGGAATTAAACTGTAAGTTGGCTCCACCTCGGGTCTGCTGAGCACCAGCTCTGCCTTGGAGTGTGGATTCCCTGGCTTCGCCTCCGGCAGCCATTCCCCTAACTCCACCTCGGCCCATCAACTAGTTTGCTCCACCTTGGCTCCTCGCCCCCTTGACTCCACATGGGACCGTAGTCCTCATGGCTCCACCGGGCTCCTTTGTCCCTCCGGCTCCACAGGTCAGACGTCACGCGACAGGACCTCCGGGCCTCTCACTGTGCTTCGTCCCTCCACTCCTTCCCTCCGGATTCGCCTTGGTCCTTGGTCACAACGGAGTCGCCTCAGTCCACCGGCACCCTGGCTCCACCTCATTGGTCCGTCGTTGCGGCTCCACCTAGGCCTCTGGATCCTACAGTGTATCCTACAGTCCGGTCCTGGCATTGCCACTGGTCTGCCCCGCCCTGGTCTCTCCTGGCTAGGCATGGTTCCAGCCGCTCGTCCACCCCCAGAGCCCCAACTCTCCATAAAACCTCTGTCGATCTGTTACGGTGCGTGGTCGTGTCTTTCTGGAGTCGGGCGCTATGTCACCTTTATGTTCAGTTTAGAGTTAGTTTAATTTTGTTAGATTAGTTTGTTTCTCTTCAGTTACCTGTTTCCTTTGTTCTAGTTTCTAGTCATGGACATTCATTTAATGGAACTTCTGTCTGCATTCAGTTCATTATCTCTCTGTATTTAACTTCCTCCTTGCATTCAGTTCTTTGTCCGGTATTGTTCGTGTGTTTGTGCTTGTGCACACTTTGTTTAAATTACTTAGTTTAAATAAAAACACTTCTATTTGAATCTTCTTCATCGTCTTTCGACTGAAACATGACAGACGCATGGTTATACACATTTCGAGACAAATTAAATTATTCATAGACATAATTAGTAGACTAATTTTAAAAAAAACTGCTGAGTGTGAAAAGTGTGTTTTAGGAGGGATTTTTTTGGACCAAAAGTGCCCATAGATGAAGAAATACACATGTACAAGCATTCAGCACTTTTCTTCATGAAGTAATTGCTTAATTATGGAATAACACATATATTAAACGTACAAAGAAAGAGTTTGACAGGTGAATAGTAGGTCCGTCTTAGTGTCAGGAGTGGAATCTAAGTGCAAATGTGAAAAGGTCTGAATGAGAGCATTTTCGCTTATATGAGCTTTGCCTTCTTCTGTTTTGCAGTTATTCACCCATAACCATCTGGTTCTCATCAGTGTGTCTCAGTCTACTGCTCAGGTACGCTAATACTGGGTATGGGTGTGTCTGATGAAAGATTCCGTGAGCATGGTGTGAAATTCTTGGCTTCTGTAATTGAGATCAGTTATCTGCTGGTATCAAAGTTTTTTTTTTTTTTCTGTGATGAGGGTGGATCTGCACCCTACAACCATACTGCTCATAAATGCTTTCCATAAGAAGTCTTCATCCCAATCCCATCCTTCCACCAACCAATCAAACTTTTAGAACTAATTCACAAGTTCACACTTACAAATGATTAGATTGGGTAAAAGAGTAAAAGAGCATGCGTATTTGCTGCACTGTCCAGGGTAGGGCTCCGAGCTCGTATTGTGGCCAGAACCCAGAGTACTCCCCCCGTATCTCTGGTTAGGATAGTAACCAGGCGAGTGTGAGGAGACGGGGTGGTGGAGGGATGCAGAAAAAAACTGTCGCGGAACATAGGTGAGTCGGCTACGTATTTATAGGCCTCCTCTCATGCTGATTGGATAATCATTTGAACATGCTCCTCCCTCCATTCAGCTGAACGTTAAATAGATTGATCAGTCCTGACTCTCTATAGTCATTAATAATCCCAGGATGTCCTTAAAAAAAAGTTGGCCAAATTTGCCCATTGGCCTCTGTCCATCATGGCCTCCTAATCAGCCCCGTACTGATTAGCTTCATTACTCATCTGTCTCTTCGCCACCAATAATTTGGTGTGTATGGTGGGTGTTCAATATGGCTGCCGTCACATTATCCTATATTATTATTAACTTCCTATTGCTCTTCCACGACAAGCACCTGTGAATTTTCAGTTTACATGTAACACTTTTCTACAAAATTAAACTAACTGTGTAAATACAAATTACAGCTAGACACTGCTGTAGTTATTGCTGTTTAGGGTTGTGACGTTCCTCCGTTTAAAAATAGTTTTGTGATTGTCCTGGGTAAACTCCATATACATATATGCTTCCAGACTTGATTGGTTAATTAGGGCTCGAGCACCCATGGTGTGAGGACCCTCTTGGAATTGCTCCGTTTATTATTATTATTATTCTCCGCAATGAATTGCATTTTTGAGGGCCTAAACATGCACGAAAACTCACGAAAATTTGCACACGCATCAGAACTGCCGAAAATGTACATCTGGTATGTGTTTCAGAATTGGGCGAGGCAAAATCGATAGCGCCACCTATAAAAGTTTAACGGAGTGCGCCTCCCGCTACATTTCACGTACGTGTATGAAATTCGATACATACATGTAATGGCCCAATACCTGCAAAAAAAGTCTCTTGGAGCATAGCCGTAAACACAACAGGAAGTCAGCCATTTTGAACTTCCTCTCAGATTTTTGTGCAGTTTTTGCCATTTTCAGGCCTCGTACTTTAACGAACTCTTCCTACCGTTTTAATCTGATCATCTTCAAATTTGATGAGTATAATCTTAAGGCCTTTGTGACGTTAAATTACGAAGATCTTGAGTTTCGTCAAAGGGCGTGTCCTCGGCGGCCTGACAAATTTCGATGTTTCGCCATGAAACAGGAAGTTGCTGTAACTCAGGCAAACAATATCCAATTTGCCCCAAACTTCACACGTTTGATAAGAGTTCGGTCCTGAACACATGTCCATGCTCATATTCAGTTACAGTCATAGCGCCACCTACTGGCAACATGAAGTGACATGTTTAACACTGTTGTGGACTCCTAAAAACATGTAAAACAAGTGCCAGCAAGTGCTAAACATGCTAGCAACATACTAGAAACATGCTAAACATGCTAGCAAACACTTAGCTAAGTGCTAAAGCATGCTATTAGTACAATCAAATAGGAATTTGCTGTAACTCAAGCATGGAATATCAAATATTCCCCAAACTTCACACGTTTGATAAGAGTCATGGCCTGAACACATCTACATGAGAATATTCAGTTATAGTAATAGCGCCACCTACTGGCAACAGGAAGTGACATGTTTAACACTGTGATGCAGTACTAGTAACATATTAAATATGCCATTGAATTATAAACATGTTATAAACATGTTAAAACATGCTAGCAATTCACAGCTAAGTGCTAAAGCATGCTAATGCAATGAAACAGGAAGTTGATGTTACTTAAGAAGGCAATGTCCAATCTGCCCCAAACTTCACACGTTTGATAAGAGTCATGGTCTGAACACATATAAATGAGAATATTCAGTTATAGTAATAGTGCCACCTACTGGCAACAGGAAGTGACATGTTTAACAGTGTGATGCAATATTAGCAACATATTAAATATGTCATTGAGTTATAAACATGTTATAAACATGTTAAAACATGCTAGCAATTCTTAGCTAAGTGCTAAAGCATGCTAATGCAATGAAACAGGAAGTTGTTGTTACTGAAGAAGGCAATGTCCAATCTGCCCCAAACTTCACACGTTTGATAAGAGTCCTGCCCTGAACGCATCTACATTACAATTTTAAGTTAAAGTAATAGCGCCATCTACTGTCGACAGGAAGTTACATGTTTTACACTGTGATGCAGTACTAGCAACATAGTAAGTATGCCATTGAGTTCTAAACATGCTAGAAACATGGTAAAACATGCTAGCAACACTTATCTGAGTGATAATGCATGCTATTATCCCCATAATAAAGGACATTTTTGTAACTGACTTTCACATACTCCTCCTATGTTAACCTACTTAAATGCACATTGCCCACCGTGCTCGGTCTTCCTAAAGCCACCGGGTGGCGGTGGCACGGGTGCGAGGGCCCTTTCAATGCTGCTTGCAGCTTTAATTGATAAGATTGTGATTCATATTTCATTACAGTGGCAGGCCATTTGCCATGGCAGACATTGCAAACATTCCATGCCAGGTATTTATGGAATAAACATGAATGTCTGACAGATTTTGATGACTGAATAGATCGTTTAGCATGTGATGGCTCACACTATAAAATAATGTTTAGATGTTTGGAACAGTTTGACAATTTTACTGAGAATCAGCTCATCAGTTTTGATCAACAAGCCATGTGCATTTAGTTATTTGCAAATTGTAGACAATTGTACTTATCTTTTGCACACATGTGCCAAAACACATGTAATTTGACAGTCAGTCATATTAATGATGCACTGTCCTGTACTGTGCACCTTGCATGGAATTATGGGTGTGAAAAGACACAAATTCTACCCTCAGGCAACAGGTTGTGGGATGTCTGTCACATATTTGAAGCTGATATTGCAGAGATTAGCCTCAACAAAGAACATTAACCTGGTGTGATATACCAGTGCTGTTCATGGTGCTTGGGTAGTGACAGGTCTTTTACCTGTGATTTATTATAGTTGCTCGGTTGCTTTATGAGGATAATGGACAATCCACTCTGTAACTGTGTGAGTTTAGATTACACCTGTAAAACTATGCTAAACAGAACATTTTGCTGATCTCTTCAAAGCTGGACAAAGAGGAAACAGCACACCAAAGATTATGTCAGACAGCTTCTTTGTTCTTCCATATGCCAACAATTCACTCTTCTTACAGAAAACAAGCATCAGCCAGCCAATTCCTGCGTGTGAACATTTCACTTTGGATTTATTTGTCTGGGTATTGTTACTATAATGCAGAGTATAGAATTAGCTTTTTTTCATTTCATTTTTTATTTATGCTTTTAATTGTTATATTTGTTTGTTTGTTTGTTTTTGGATTTTTTGGTGATTTTATTTAAATAACTATATTTGACTCTATACTATTGTTAATAGTGTAGAGTAGAACATTTTTATTATATATATTATATATATTATTTATTTATTTATTACATGACAAATGTATTATTATATAGATTTAAAATTAAATGGCGATTTGAGTTTCGACAGACAGACAGATGGACGTACGGACGGACGGAGCAGTCAAGCAGTCAGCAGTTGCGTTTGTATTAATCTTTTGGTTTCAGTGTTGCCATGGAGGACGGCGAATATTAGTGCTGCAACTGACCAATCAGAATCAAGTATTCCAGAGAGACGTGGAATAAATAAACAGATACAGTATTTAGCTTCTCAACCTGTTTTTTGTGACACTGATGCCCAAATGAGCATTTCTTTTCCAGTTGTCAACCTTAATTTAGCAATTTCTGCATCTTTCTCATGGGCATTTCATAATCTTTTACTTTTCAGTGGGAGTTAAATCTTTTTGGCCAATTTTACCTGTCAAAGAAATCCTGCTTAATGCACATCTGAATATGTGGTGTTTTTCACTTCCAGCAGTAGTTAACAATTATATATCACTTATAAATGATTATATGCCAAATTAATACTAGTTATTAAGACTGCTGTGGTTTTCAATTGGTCAAATGTGCTTGAAAAAAAAATCAGAATATTGACTAGCCTAATAATTATGCACACTGTAGATATAGATTTAGACAGTAACAGTAAAAACCAGATTGTCTCCTGTGTGACAGTTGTCCAGTTGTCCTATGAGTCAACACAAGGGATACATGTATACTGAGGCCACCTCTCCACTCCTCTTGACCTCCAGCAGAAAAGCATCTTATTCCTCACCCTGAAGGAGAGGATGGCTTAGACTCAGAGGCAGTGGGTCTCTAGTGCCACCCATTGGCTGCTGTGATTAGTGACCCAGTCTGAAGCCACAGCACAATTTACTAGCGAACAGACGCCCTGAGAAGTCCCTATTCAGTTCTCTCCACGCAACACTTAATTTCTTTAATTATACAGTTTATTCGTTTTCTTGGTTCAGCACGCACTAACACATCCTTCATATGTTGTTGTATCAGAGTGTCAAGAATTGCAAACTCCAATCAAAGAAAATTCAGTTCCATTAAATAGCAACCAGTGAAGCAGTTTGAGTTCTTAATGAGAAAGCTCACACAGGGGGCCACTATGAATGTTGTGTGTTTGCTTTCCTCTCTCTCTCTCGCTCTCTCTCTCTCTCTCTCTCTCTCTCTCTCTCTCTCTCTCTCTCTCTCTCTCTCTCTCTCTCTCTCTCTCTCTCTCTCTCTCTCTCTCTCTCTCTCTCTTTAATTGTATGAGAATGCATTTGCTTTACTTGGTGAGGTAATTATGGATTAGACCTCTTCTCCTGCATCACAGTGGGAAGAGCTTTAATTATAGACCTGAGCATTATTGAAAACATGTCAACAAAGCCATGAACTGCAACATGTACACAAACAATTTTAGCAGTTTACCCCATTCTTTTTTAATTAGTTATTTACACTGTTGTGAAGTGTTTTTGTGCATTCATTGGGGAAGGGACAGAACTATTTTATTGTATTGTATGAATTATGAAGTTATTACCTTAATTTTATATAGTTTCCTAACACATTAACCATGCGTTACAGAAGACATTACAGAAGACAACGTTGTTTTAGATTCTCTTATCTCAAAGAATTGATAGGTCATTTTGTGGGGAGATTTATTTTTTTATTCAGCTTAGAAATAAAATGTGAGAATGACACTCCCTACTGGTGAGAAGTTATTTATTCATTTAATAATGATCCCATTTTTATACCTATCAATTTGTCATTACAGAACATTGCTACTGTTAAATAGCAGATTTTTTCATCCACTATTGGAAATGTGATGTCAACTTTACTGGTTATATGGACATATTTTATACTAAATTGTCTATATTACACACTTTGCATGTTAACAATAAGTGCAATGTGTGTGCTGCTCCAGGAAATAAGCAGTTACATACGCAAGTTACGTAATAAGATTACTTTTTCAAGTTACTAGTAAAGTAAAATGTTACTTTTAAATTTACAAGAAAATATCTGAGTTACTTTTTCAAATAAGTAATGCAAGTTAGTTTGTTTTCCCATTTATTGACTGACAGTGTCCCCATGTTGAGAGAAATCGGGAGTAATGCAGAGGTGGTGTGTGCGATGTGTAATAATAAATGTTTATAAATGTGAGCATGTGTTTACTCTTATCACATGCACAAAAACAGATTCAGTATTTTTCAAAATGAATAAATGCAGTGAAACGCAAACTCTGGATATAACGCAAAGTCGCAATAATTAAATATGTTAAATAAGTATTTTAATCAATGTCTTTGCTGTTGGCCTTCAATGATCCAATTCACCCATACTAATAAGCAAAAATGACTTTAGATAAACACCACATTTGTGTTTCATTTTTTGTTTTTATTGCTGTGTCCTGTTCTTCTGCGCACTAGAACGGCAGCACAGCTGAATGGATTGTTTGAGCGCTGTACAGGCGTATTTCACTTTTGGTGTGAAAGGGCCTTTACATTTGCCAAAAATAGCCATTTATATATATATACGTGTATATATATATATATATATATATATATATATATATATTATATATATATATTGCTGTTAATAAACAAACAAGCAAGCCCAGCCCAGATGAGAAAAAGTAACGCAAAAGTAACATAACACATTACCTTCCATAAAAAGTAACTAGGTAACACAATTGAATTCAGGTTGATTGGGAAACTTTTTCCAAGACATCTCAATGGCAAAAAAAGTGTCTCAATCACCCTGAATTCTTTTTTAGCCAGTAAAGCAATATTGCGATGCATTTCTTTTAAAAGTAACATTCCCCAACACTTGAAATAAGTATATTTTAAAGCTTGTTGTTCATTAGAATTAGTCACTGCATACTAATAGCACTTTTTTAGCAACTAATTAGGCCTTTAAGCAGATATTTATTTGATAAAAATGTTGGTTTAAAATACCCCCCTCTCACTACCACCAAAAAATGATTGCATTTTACAACTTGTATGCCGTAATTAACATAAAACATGTAATGTTTACCATCTCAGGACTGAGGGACTTTTATGATATTTCTATATAAGACCTCACACAATGACCCATGAGTTTGTATCTTGTGACATTGTCCAGACATTGTATTGAGTCTATACTGTCAAGATCTACTTGTGTTTGCTGCCAATCAAATTGTTGGTGCTTGTGACATGAAGGCCAGCTCTCCTCCATAGAGAAATTGCTTATGGTAGTCAAGCCATATTGTTCTTTGGTCTCTAGTGCCTGACATATCACAGTCTAAAAAAGCCCATTAGCAAGCGTTTGCCCTCTGTTAATGGCCTTCTTAGTACTTCAGCGGTCTCTCACTGCTATTAAAGCATTTACATAATGAATATTACCGCACAAACCATATATTCTCTTCCAAGATTTTTTTTTCTTCTTCTCTGAGTGAGAGACTGAATAATATCACTCAGAACCATGTCAGATTACAAATGATGATTTATTTATCAGAAATAAGATTTAACCATTTTTGCTCCTGTCGTCATTCCGTGGCAGTTTTGCACAGCAAAATCTTTTTTGCCTGTGTAGTTGCCAACATTCCCAGCCAAGAGTTGTATTGATTGATTAACCACTCTGCCAATGAACTAACAAATACTGACCTTTTGAAGTCCACAGTGCATGTGCCAAAAAAGAAAAAAAGTCTTTACTACATTGATTATTTAATGGAACCTCAAAATGATGCTTATCACACAGCGTTTTGTCACTCGTCAGCGATCAATAGGCCCTCAATACATTGACCTTTCTAGAGATAAGCTAGTGATATTCTAATGTACTTAAATGCTGTTTACTTTAGTTGCTGTAATTTAAAACAAAATCTGTATTTTAAAAAACAAAAGTGAGCAAATTGCCATTGATCATCAGTTCGATGGTAACAGGACCGGACTACTGTGCAATCTAAAAAATAAAAAATAAATCATAGCAATAGAAATAAGCAGGCTGTGTTAAGTAGTCTGCAGGCACATGGCCTTCCAGTTAAATTTCAAGTTGTAAGTAACTGTAAAAAACATTGGCCTTGTAGATTCACCCCATCACTACACTGTAAACTGTCCCATCTGATCAGTTTGTTAAATCAACTGAATGCACATGATAAAAGGAACAACAATGCAGCTGATCCATACATTTTTATCGTTGGCTGAGTGGACTGAGATATGTAACGTCTGGAGCAGGACTGGCTTTCTCAATAGACATCAGCCACATTGAGACAAATGGGAGATGACATGGAACATAATGCACCAACTAGATGCCACACAGGGCTGCAGTAATGGGTCAGAAATCCAGGAGCCTGGAGCAGAAGCTGTCAAAACTAGGCAGCGCACGAACAGCTAATGTTTTTCATCCATTTTCCCTCGCAGCTAAAAGCGGATGTCCAGTATCCCGAATCTAATGCACCCCTCCCTTTCTCTTTCCCTTTTTCTAATCCTCACTGTTCCACCCTGCAGTGCGAATCAGTCAGCCGTACTAAAAGACGTTTGCTTTTTAATTAATCACCCTGATACGATGGCCGCCCCGTTGCTCCCTCCCTAAATAAAATCAATGACGCAAGCCATAGCTCCCTGTCAATATTTTCCATAGTGCAAATAAATGCTCAGAGTTGCGGCTTGGGTTGACCTAATAATGTACCCTGAGGGGGAACTGGCACAATAGTGCCTTCACCTCCCTATGATGGTCAGACTCCATTGTCCCTGCTAGTTCAATGTTGCTACAGGCTACAGTGGAAATCAACCCATCCAGAGCTCAAGAGTCATGCACAGCTAGTACCATGACAGATATAAAGAGATATATGTTTAAGTTGTTGTATTGTAATTTTAAAATGGTGTCTCTAGTGTTATTTTGTATTAGTAATGGAATGGAAATTATGGTGCAGAATTTATTTTAGAAATGGACTGAATTTGCTTTTGTACTTTTTTGTTTCATTATTTAAGTGTTACTACGGAGTGACATTTGCAAATAAGAAAAACATTGAGGCTTTGTATGTGCACGAGTAAATGTTGGCATATAGGCATAATAAGTCTCTTTTACATGCATTGCACACGGAAAACTTGTTGCAAAATTTAACATCAGAAAAATGTTTGTGTCCACACTTGTTAAAATGCCGTCAAATTAGCAAAATCTTTTTTTTTTTTTTTTTGCTGATTTGATTCCCACATGCAGATTTTGCAACAAGTTCAAGTTGATCTTGTGGCTTTGCCACGTTTACCAGCAGAAAGCTGCTTGGGTTGAAAGTGACTTCTGTCTGAGCTGCGCTACATACATTGCTGCACTACTGAAAATAGAAAATGTATCTTTTTGCCCATGACAATTTCGCTGATGTGACCGCATCTCTACGATTTCCAGTTCATAAATATGTAGTTTTCTTGTGCATGTGCAAATGTCCTCATGCGCGCATGAAATTCTCATGGTTTTTTTTCTGCTGTGTCACTTTAGGAGCTTCTGGCTGCTGTCAGACACTGGCTATGTTCGCAGGTTTTGATTGACACTTCTCTAAGAGTTGCTGATCAAAGATTAGTACACCCCTGTTCATGATATGTGTTTATTTGAATCGGGTTTCATATTACATCATTGTCCTAAAATCACAGTTACATAGAAGCAATATTAACTTATTAACCAGATACCAGCTTACTGCTCAAAAGAAACATATAGGTGAGACTACAATATAGTGATGGGAAGTCCGGTTCTTTCCGCGAACCGGTTCTTTCGGACAGTTCGTTTCAATTAACCGGTTAAAAAAAACGGTTCTCCAGTTCTTTTACGTCCTCACGTAATCACGTCAATTCTATCATCCCCGTGGATAAAAATGAATTCAAATAAAGGCATTTGTAATCATAACTTCAGTTAAATAATAATAATCATCGCCATAATCATCTTGGATGAGTTTCTCACATTTATGTTTTGCAAATTATCCCAGGCGATGAGCAAACGCGGATGTTTCACATATCTTAAAGATATAAAGTGAATAAACTGGTCTTCATCAATTTGATTTTATTTGTTATTATTATATAAGCTTACATTTCGCCGAATTCGGCCCTTCATTTAAGTCCTCAGTTCACCCGTGCTCATGTATCAGCACAGCATGCAGTTGGCCAAAAGAAAGTTCGGTTCAGCGACGGTGCTATCACGCAGGCTCAGTATCTCCAGCTCATCGGTTCCCTTTCGTAAGAGAACTCCCGCTGCATCGATACTCGACGCTTTGGGGAATGCCTTCGGCATGATGCGTCTGAAATCTGTAGTGGAACTACTCCAATCTTGATTGATGCTATGTCTTTCGTCACTCGTGACGTTTCATGTGACGGTGATCCGGAAGCTATAAAAGGGCACCTTAGCCGCGTCAGCTTTCTGTCTTCAGCAAGCGTTCTGTGTGACTGTATTGTCTTATTTGGTGTTGTCCGTCTATCTCAATATATATTGCGAATATAGAGAAACGACTCAGGTGGTGTGTGTCCCCTTGCCCACGCTATTTGAGCGAGGATGACACGCACTCGTCCTGTGTTGTTTGTCTGTGAGTGGAGCATGCACGGCAGTGCTCGAGGGCGCGGTCTGTGCAAAGTGTTTTTCAGTTACCTATGAAAAAGCTCCGTTCCCGTTTAAGCCTGTTCGATCGAATAGATCAGGCTCGCGTTTCCAGTGCATCAGGTCTCGCGTCTGTCAAGGCAGTGTGCCGCTTGTATGCATGGGATTCGCACGTGGGGCTGGTATAATACTGAGACGGTTGTGACCCTTTCTCAGTGTTTATTAACCAGCTCCACTGGTCTCACGCACGGTTCAGAAGCCCGTGCTGCGGCTTCTTCTGACCGTGTTAAAGACCCGGTGTTTGATTTATCTGGCTCCGAGGAGTTAGATATTCTCAACACCGAATCACATGGATATGGGGATTCGCCACCCCATATTCCCGTCATTGATGAGTTGCTGGAGGTTGTAACTAGGGCAGTGGCTAAATTAAATGTTGAATGGCCATTTAATAAGCAGGAAGCGACTAAGAAAAATAAAATGAATGAGTGCTTCCTTCAGACCCAGTCACAATCTTCATGTCAGAGCCTTCCCTTTATCACTGATCTCCATACTGAGGTATCGAGATCGTGGGAAAAATTCATGTTCATCTCAATTATTTTCCCCCCATGTATATATTTACTCATCTATTAGGGAATCTAATTAGAATGGTTATAAGATGATGCCTCGGGTAGAGGAATATTTTACGAAATATTTTCTCCCCGACATTGCGTCACCCCTGATAGCTCAGACACTTCCCTCCAAATCTCCATATGAGGGCCTTGTAGTGGTGGCTCAGGACCAAGGGGTTTTCTCCGCTGGGGAACCCTTTACGCATGATGAGAGTTAAGCGCAGATGACTTCGTTCTCTCGTCATGTGGAAGAAACCATGGTTCCTGTCTCAAGGCCCGGTTCTGGGAGCACCGTGTCAGAGAAAGACTTTCACCACGGATGCATCCCTCACAGGGGTGTGGTTATGGAGGGCCCTTACACCCGTGGTGCTTGGAAGGACCATCATCTCTCATGGCATATTAATCGCTTGGTGATGTTGGCCGTATTCTTTGCCCTGAGGCACTTCCTTGCAGACCTCAGAGGTCATCATGTTCTTGTTAGGACAGACAATATGTCGGTGGTCTCTTATATCAACTGCCAAGGAGGTCTGAAATCGCGCCCTCTTTCTAGACTGGCACATCAGATCCTTCTGTGGTCCCAGGATAAATGTATCTCTGTTAGATCCATTTATATTCCTGGGGTTGATATTGTGGGAGCAGACATGCTGTCAAGGCAGGGGCTGAGGCCCGGGGAATGCCAGCTCCACCCTGAAGTAGTTGAGCTCATATGGAGAGTTTGGCCAGGCGGAGGTTGACCTGTTCGTCTCACATGAGAACACTCACTGCCCGCTCTTGTACTCTCTCTCAAATCCAGCTCCTTTGGGCCTGGATGCCATAGTACAGATGTGGCCAAGGTCACATTTGTTAGGACAGACAATATGTCGGAAAAATACAATGCATTAAAATGCAAGCATGGTTAATGCAATGCATATTTTTATCAAGTAGTGCAATTCAACAGGCTTTTTGTTTGAAAAAACATTTGCCATTATTTTTACTTCCATACAGTTCTTGGTTCTGTAGGGGAGAACCGGGGCGACAGTAACGCGGGAGGAAAGTAACAAAGCGATTTTCTCAGAGCCCTGACTATATTAGCATTTCAGGCTAGGACAGCACGTTCAGTACGCAACCCTTGACGGAGCTGCCAAATATCACGTCATTGCGTCATCGTTTCCCGCGGTTAGGTCTGGGTAACTAACTGAAGCGGTTATTTTTTCTAATTACAATTTGTGTTTTTCGTTTCATGTGTCACACAGTAATTATCAATCTACTTGTTATTTAGTGCTGTAACACATCCTGGAGTTTGCCTTGTCAGAGTTTTTCAGTATAAAAGTAAATCGGGTTTAAAGTAACGTCTCGGTTACGTATGTAACCCTCGTTCCCTGAGTAGGGAACGGAGACGTTACGTCGGAATGACAACGAAATGGGGTTTCGCTTAGAAAGCCTATCTACTTCGAGTATTAAAAAACGAGCCGATGGCAAAGAAATGCCATGGGTCTGCGGAATTTGCATGACTTAACTCCGCCCCACCTCGTGGGTATAAAAGGAGGACGCCGGCAACATGCAGTTATGTTTCTTCGCTGAGGAGCCAAGACTGATCTCAGGCGATCCCTGCGGTACAGCGGAAGTGGAAGGAAGACGTAACGTCTCCGTTCCCTACTCAGGGAACGAGGGTTACATACGTAACCGAGACGTTCCCTTTCGTGGTCACTCCGAGTTACGTCGGAATGATGACGAAATGGGGTTATCAGTCTAATCACGCCACCTTCACAGCTGTCTTCCAGTGACCAGCGTAAATCTGAGACCCTTGTGTGAGACTAGCACGGACGAAGGACTCCTATTTAACACAGGAATACCAAGGTACACTGGGAAGCATATCCCATAGTTTAGAGGAAATATGCAATTAACACCAACCCAGGGGGGGGGGGGCATTTGGAAATACACATATGACCCGAAGGAAACATATGGAGAATACTGGGGTGTCCAGCCGCAGGTGGAATATTTCAACCCCAGGGGTGGCAAGGTGGCTTGCCAAGGGAAAGACACATGCTCAGAGAGGCTTACAGTGGAAATACACATGTGGGGGTAGCTCCGGGGAGGGACAATGCACACGGGAGGCACCTAGCCGACGCACAGGCAATAGACACTGGCGCTAGCATCAGGGGTGCTGGAGGAACTCAGGGCTTGCGGAGAAGCTCACCTGAGGAGAATATCGCACGTATCCAGTCCGTGGAGTGGAATGGCGAGCAAGCGAAGACACCTGAGCGGGTCCAGTACTAGCTAGTTGAAGCAAGTACATGAGAGGACACAGGCTCCACTCGGAGATTGTAGAATCTGGCGAATGTGTTAGGTGTCGCCCAGCCTGCAGCTCTGCAGATGTCTGTTAGCGAGGCGCCATGCACTAGAGCCCAAGAGGATGCCACACTCCGGGTGGAGTGGGCAGTCACACCAAGGAGGCACGGTCGACCTTGCTGCTGGTATGCCAAAGCAATGGTGTCCACTATCCAGTGGGACAACCTCTGCTTGGAGAGAGCCTTTCCCTTCAGCTTCCCACCATAACAGACAAAGAGCTGGTCTGAGGTCCTGAAACACTGCGTCCTGTCTACATAGGCGCGGAGAGCGCGTACTGGACAGAGCAAGGCCAAGGCTGGGTCTGCCTCCACCAAGGGCAGCGCTTGCAGGTTCACCACCTGGTCCCGGAAGGGAGTGGTAGAAACCTTGGGCACATATCCAAGCCGGGGTCTCAGGATCACGTGAGAGTAAGCCGGCCCCAATTCCAGGCACGCTTCGTCAACGGAGAATGCTTGCAGGTCCCCTACCCTCTTGACAGAGGCCAATGCAACTAGGAGCGCTGTCTTCATTGACAGAAACTTAAGCTCCACTGATCACAGAGGCTCAAAGGGAGCACTCTGCAGGGCAGTTAGAACCACTGCGAGGTCCCAAGAGGGAACGAGAGGAGAGCGAGGAGGATTCAGTCTCCTCGCTCCCCTCAAGAACCTGACGACCAGGTCGTGCTTCCCTAAAGATTTACCTTCCACCAATTCATGGTGTGCGGCAATAGCGGCAACATAAACTTTGAGGGTGGAGGGAGACAGCCTTCGCTCCAACCCATTTTGAAGGAAGGAAAGCACGACACTGACTGAACACCTCCGGGGGTCTTCTCGGCGAGAAGAGCACCAGTTGACGAAGAGGTTCCACTTCAACGCATAGGCGTGTCTCGTGGACGACGTGTGATGGTAGCCACCACCGCTGGTGGTAGGGTACTCAAACCTGCCTCGTCCCGTCCAGGAGCCACACGTGGAGGTTCCAAAGATCAGGACGAGGGTGCCACAGGGTGCCCCGTCCCTGAGAAAGGAGGTCCTTCCTCAGAGGAATTGGCCAAGGAGGTGCTGTCGCAAGGAGCACCAGTTCGGAGAACCAAGTCCGGGTGGGCCAGTACGGCGCAACCAGAAGGACCTGCTCCTCGTCCTCCTTGGCCTTGCGCAAGACCTGCGCAAGAAGGCTCACTGGGGGAAACGCATATTTGCGGCCCCGCGGCCAGCTGTGCGCCAAAGCATCCATGCCGAGCGTGCCCTCGGTCAGGGAATAATACTGGTCGCAATGGGTCGAGTCGTGGGAGGCAAAAAGATCTATCTGTGCGTCCCCGAACTGGTCCCAAATCAGCTGAACCGACTGGGGATGGAGTCGCCATTCTCCAGGGAGGGGCTGAAGCCGTGAGAGCTCGTCGGCTGCACAGTTCAGGGCTCCGGGAATGTAAATGGCTCGAAGCGACCTCAGATGCTTCTGACTCCATAAGAGGAGGTGGCGAGCGAGTTGCTACATACGGCGGGAGCGTAGACCCCCTTGATGGTTGATGTACGCTACAGTGGCGGTATTGTCTGATCGGACTAGTACGTGTTGACCCTTGAGCAACGCCCGAAAGCGGTGCAGGGCAAGGCGTACTGCCAGCAACTCGAGGCAATTGACATGCCATAGGCGCTGGGGTCCTGTCCAGGAGCCCGTGGCAGCATGTCCATTGCACATGGCGCCCCAGCCCGTGGTGGAGGCATCTGTTGAGACAACAACATGCCGGGAAACTCGTTCCAGGGGGACACCTGCCCTGAGAAAACTGAGGTTCGACCAGGGGGTGAAGGTCTGACGGCAGGTCGGAGTAACTGATACTCGGAGCGTGCCTTGCTGCCATGCCCACCTCGGGACTCGGTCGCGAAGCCAAAGCTGAAGCGGTCTCATATGAAGCAATCCGAGCGGCGTCACCTCGGCTGCAGATGCCATATGCCCCAGGAGCCTCTGAAAATATTTCAGTGGAACCGCACTCTTGCCCTGAAATTGTGTCAGACAAGTCAGCAGTGACTGTGCGCGCTCGCTCGTAAGCTGCGCGAACATGGCGACCGAGTCGATGTCCATACCGAGAAAAGAGATCCTCTGCACGGGGCAAAGTTTGCTCTTCTCCCAGTTGACCCGAAGGCCCAGACGAGCTAGGTGCCGGAGCACAAGGTTCCTTTGTTCACAAACCTGGTCTCGAGAGTGAGCTAGGATAAGCCAGTCGTTGAGATAGTTCAGGATGCGAACCCCGTGAACCCGAAGGGGAACAAGGGCTGCCTCAACGACCTTCGTGAAGACGCGAGGAGACAGGGCTAGCCCGAAAGGGAGAACCGCGTACTGATATGCCTGCGCCTCGAAAGCAAACCGGAGGAACGGTCTGTGTCGAGGAAGACTGGAACCATGAAAGTAGGCGTCCTTCAGGTCGATCGCTGCAAACTAATCCTGGGGCCGAACACATTCGAAAATGCGTTTGGCGGTGAGCATCTTGAACGGCATCCTGTGAAGGGAGCGGTTCAGCACGCGCAAATCCAGGATCGGTCGTAACCCACCGGTTTTCTTGGGGACAATGAAGTAAGGGCTCTAGAAGCCGGACCTCATCTCGGCTGGAGGGACAGTCTCGATTGCACCCTTCGCCAGCAGGGTGGCAATCTCTGCTCTCATGATGGGGGCATTGCCACCGACCAGTGTGGAGCGGATTGCCCTGTAGCGGGGAGGAGACCGTGCGAACTGAATCGCATAGCCGAGCCTGATGGTTCGGGCGACCCAGCGGGACAGACGGGGAAGCTCTAGCCAGGCTCCCAAGAACTGAACCAGCGGGGTCATGCGAACCACAGGCGTCCCCCCGAAGGGGCAGCGAAGCGGAGTAACTGGCCCAGACGTGGACGGCATAGAGGCCCGGTGTGGGGGCACAGTTAACAACCGTGCCCTGGCAGAGGGGGCCAGGGAAGGACCAGGAAGGTCGGGGGCAGACCAGGGGGCCTGCTCTGCCAGGGGTCTGGCGACAGAGCGGGACAAGGGCGAAGCGGTCCGTGGACAGCACGCCGTGTCAACCGACTCTGGGACAGAGGGGGACGAGGAGAGCACGGCTTGGGGGCGGCGCTCTGTGTCGTCCGAGAACTCTGTGAGCTCAGGGATGAGAATATTGTTTCTTTCTTTAACCACATTAGGGTGCTGCCCACCCGTGGGTGAGCAGCGGGGAGTGGAGAACAAAAGATTCGGGGGAAGGAGTGGTCGTGCTACCATCTCCTGCGAAACAACCATCATCGCTGAGCAGCCCGTCTCAGGAGCGCCGCTTAGCCCGGCGGTTGGCGGGGGGCGGGGCTGGAGAGGACTGTGGCGCCTTCCTACGGCTACCTCCGCGACTGGGCCTGGGTGAAGGCTGCTGCTTTGGCCGAGCGGGAGGGGCGGGAGCCTTAGGAGGGCGCCCTCGGTGGGAAACAGGCTGAGACGTCTGCCCGGCCGACGTCGAGGCAGCAGCAGGTCGGCGGGGCAGAATGTGTTTAATGGCCTCACTCTGTTTCTGTGCAGTTGAGAACTGTTGGGCAAAATCCTCAACTGCGCCGCCGAAGAGGCCGGCCTGAGACAGGGGTGCATCGAGCAGAAGAGTCCGCTCGGTATCCCGCATGTCGACCAGGTTCAGCCAGTGGTGTCTCTCCTGGACCACCGAAGTGGACATCACCAGGCCCAGGGAGCGCGCGGCTACCTTCGTCGCCCGGAGGACAAGGTCGGTTGCGGCGCGCAGCTCATCAAAGAGCCCTGGGTCTGTCCTACCCTCGTGCATGTCTCTGAGCATCTGGGCCTGGTAGACCTGCAGAGTGGCCATCGCATGCAAAGAAGCAGCTGCCTGTCCCGCCGCTCTGTAAGACTTCGCCACCAGAGTAGACGAAAATCTACAGGGCTTGGATGGGTGCTTAGGCTCGCCACGAGAAGAAGCACTCTGACGACACAGTTGCATCGCAACAGAGCGTTCAACCGGGGGAAGCCCAGTGTACCCACGGTCAGCTGCCCCATCGAGGGGAGGAAAGGCGAATGAGACCAGACTCAGGCACAACCGTATGCACACCGGAAGGTGGCAGCTGTGCTGAGTCCTCACTTCCAGAAGATTCGGACCCACCTTGTGATGCTGCTACAGACATAGCATCGTCCTCTGTAGCTTCAACCGAAACTCGCGGGCCACCCTAAGGTCGACCCACGGGAATCGGAGGTTCACTAGCGGGCACCGTCACAGAGGAGGGGGGCTGGGGTCGTGGACACATAGTCGGCGCCTTGTTCCAAACCGTAACCCTCAGGTCACCCTGGCCACCAACCGAAGTAGCACCCCGCGAGGGAGCACTAGATCGGGGTGTGGATGAGGGGACTCTCACTCTTGCGAGTTCATTGAGTCTCGACCTAAGTGACGCGATGGTCATGTTCCCACAGAGAGAACATGAGTCATCCGCGAGCGCTGCTCTAGCATGATCCATGCCCAAACATACTAGACAGCGCTCGTGCCCATCAGAGTCAGACACTAATCTGCCGCATCTTTAAAAAGACGTGCCGCGTGCAAGCTCTTTTGTGAGAGAAACACTCTGAGTGTTGAAGCACCCGGGGAGCCACGCACTCACTGGCAAACCACTGCACAGATAAGCAGGAAGCACGCGCTCGCTGGAGATCGCCGTCACACCAACACCAGAGGAACTCGTTTGTGAAGCTGACAATTCAGAGATGGCTTGTGGAGTGAAGAGAAACTCTTGGCTCCGAAGCGAAAACATAACTGCATGTTGCCGGCGTCCTCCTTTTATACCCACGAGGTGGGGCGGAGTTACCTCATGCATACTCCGCAGACCCATGGCATTTCTTTGCCATTGGCTCGTTTTTTAATACTCGAAGTTGATAGGCTTTCTAAGCGAAACCCCATTTCGTCTTCATTCCGACGTAACTCGGAGTGACCACGAAAGGGAACACTTGTTACTTTTGACCCACTACAGTGAAAACAAGTGTTTATTTTTGTCCCTCTGCTGATGTGGTGACTTTCTGTGTGTTGCAGCATTCATTAAAATATGTTTATGTCATTATACCAACAGAATATGGCAGATGTTTACTCCAACTGTTGGGTTATGTTTGAAACATTTGATGAAACTGTTCATTTACATTTTCATTTTAAATGTACATATTTTGCAAAAATAAAGGCCAAAATATGTTTGCAGTTACATGTTAACAAGTTCTTACTCAGGTATATTTAGGTTAATACAAAAAAACAAGAGTAACACAAAAAATCTACCTTGTATATTGCTGTTACTTTCGTCCCAACTGATGGGGTCACATGTAACACAAGTAACATGAGCAGTCTTAAGTTCAAAGTGAAATTATACTGAAGTCATTCTTACATTTTTACAAAATACCACCTGGTATTGATAGACCACACTTGTGAGTGACTGACCACAGCAAAAATATATCTGTCTAAACCATCATCTTTTAAAATAATGTTTTTCTAAAAAATGTTACTTTCGCCCCTCTCTCTGCTTTCGTCGCTCTGAAAAAAATTGCACGCATGCTCAGCTCATCAGCTGATCGGTTCTCCGTGTCGAACGTGTCAGAAAGAAACAGTGCTTGGTTCTGTAGCGGTGATTGCTGGACCGGTGTTAGGTAGTGCGCGCATGCTCAGTATCAGCTGCTCGTGCTCATCACTTCTCTCAACACAACATGTCTCAGTTCAGTGAACTGTTGGAGTTACTGGAGTAACATTTGTTCCGGGATATTGTTTATTTTGAGTTGGAAGGACTGTGTCAGGCATGTACAAAAGTGAGTAACGTTAGTAACTTGTGGATCAGCGCTGAAGCAAGACGCGAAATGTTTTGAAGGATTCAGTCCGATTTAGTGTACTGGTTGGACCGGTTCACTACAAAGAACCGGTTCAAAAGAACGATTCGTTCACGAACCGGCCATCACTACTACAATAAAAGCCAGAGCAAGTCAGAACACCTCCTCACAACTTCACTCAGTTGTCACTCACAAGTGATCTAATTTTCATCTTTTGGTGCTGACTAATAACTTTATTGCAGCTGAATCAACCTTTTGATCTGAAACTCCATCAACTGAAATACATGGTCATGAAAGCAATAATGTCTAGGTTATCTCTTATGGTGGCTTTATCTTTTATTGACCTTGTCAGGCCAACAGCTGACAGAGATTGATTTCAGCTTGTTTTTCCGTAGAAATGGGATCCTTGTGGAACACAATGGGAATCGTTCACCTCCCTGATCAATGTTGTGGGACCATGTGTAGTTAAAGAGCATCAGGATGACATTGTGTTTCATGGAGTCAGTGTAGTGTCCAGTGCTCCTTACCTCATCACTATAGCTTCCATATCAGCATAATTATTCACATTAATTTGACTACCCTAATAATGATGCCATGATTCCTTAAACAGCACTGTTTCCATTCCAGACTGACTTTATGTTTGAAGTCTAAAATGTTGATAAATGCTGCCATCTATAGGAAAAGCGCTGCATTGGTAAAAAATATGCTGAATGCAGATGGCTTTTGCGCAACAAACTTTCTTATTCTGTAAAGCAGGTCTGTATGTGCTTTGTTAAATATTGAGCTGTTTTATTCACGATGCCTTTAAAGAAGCTACTAAAGATTAGCGTAACCAATGTTCATCAGATATGCAGATTGATATCTAAGGTTTTTCTATTATTATTATTATTTTTCTTCTTCTCACTTACATTAGAATATTTTAATTGAATAAAAGGCAAACAATAAAAATAACTATAGGTTAGCTGTTTACAGGATTGACAGGTCTGTGTAACAAAACCAGCTCAAACACCACGCAAAAATAGCCCAAAACAAGCCCAATGACCCTATCCAAATATCAAAACTCAACATATGCCACTCCCATAAACAAAACAAATATTTTAAAGTCATTGTTATGCTTTACACGTTACCAGCAACCAGGTAAAATTATGTCAGATAAGGCAAACTATTTTTCTGCTTATAATGGTAAACCAAGCTTGTTACTACCTCTGCTAAGATGCAGAAATCACAAGTAGTCTGTCATTATTTTGGTATGATACTGTCATACAGTGTAATTTGGAAATAGTGCAATCAGTTTTTGGTATTTGTATTTTGTTCCATAAACACAGGTAACAAATACTTATTAGGCAACCAGTCTAAAGTAAATTACCTTTGAACACACATGTTTTTTCCATTTTTTTATACAAATATCCCCAAAAGGAGGTTTTGTCAGATTTAGCTAATTTCTTCCCCAAAATACACACATGCACACACATACCTGCCTCTGACAAAATGTACACAGCAGAGGTACTCACCACATGAGGCATATTCAGCAGTTTTTAAAGACTCAATAAATCCATCTTGAGGACCTTAATAACATTAAGGACTAATAGCTGGTATAATATGTATCATCTGTGGATTATGACATACTGAAAGAGTGCCTTTGATCAAATCTAAGACCCAGCTTTTCTTAGATGATTTTGTATACAGGTATAGACTACTAATAATTTGTTATAATATAATGTTATAATAAAAAAAGATTATACATAATAAATTTAGTTATGGATATATTCAGAAGTTTTTTTTTAATTTAAATGGTTGGACTGTAGTTCAAAGTATAAACTTTTTTTCCTTCTGCCAAGCAGAGTACAGTAATGCAGGGAAGACCAAGACCTACTACACCCACACACAGAGTCATATATACTTCAAATATTATTATAATATAATTGTATTGCATCACAGTGTTGCATAAATTACAAGAGAGGGCTGGGATTGGCCCAACAGAGTATAAAGCGGTTTGGATGGCTGCTGGTAACATACTGTTAGAAGACTTCTGTGGTTCCTTTTATCATCCACTAGATGGTGCTCTTGGAAATAGTTTTCCATGAACATTGGTGCTCATGCGCACTATTTTCCACCCTTATATTGGGTTTTCAGTCAATTGCTGTTGACTATTTGAGCATCACCTATGGTTTTGTAAGTAGACTTGTACTGTTAAAGACCCTGTGGTAAAAATCAAGTTTTTGATGTTGTTTATATGTCTTTGTGGTGTTTTTAATATGCTTTACATAGCCAAGCAGGGCTTGACATAAACATCAGCCAAAAGCAGGTGTATTTCAGCAGTGGCTTGTAACGCAGTCACTCCTACTAGCCACTTTGGCGGGATGAATTTTGTATATAAATATCTGATTCTGAAATATCTGAAACGCTCCTAACACTCATTTTCCGCAGAATAGATACACAATACCAGCTGTGCTTTCTAGCTCTCTCATCTCTCCGACAGCGAGCCTTCTCTCACTCACTTTTTTCATTTGCTCTATGGCTTGAAGTTTGAACTACGGCACGGGATTGTGCATCATTTTACTAATTCCTGCAGATTTTGTGCTCACACCCAAAGTGCGCACACATAAAGTGTCTTTTTTTATGCCTCTCAGTAGGCTACTATATTGAGTTCTTTTTTGCTGCTTATTGCTCTCAAACAGTCAAAACACAAAATCCCAAAATGTCAAAAGGCATTTTGACATTTTGTGTTTTAATTAGTGACAGAGTGACAGAGTGGATCAGGTTGTCCAAGCAATGAGTGAGTGGAGGTGGGGACTAATATGCATATTCACGGATCCATATACAGGTCCTTCTCAAAAAATTAGCATATTGTGATAAAGTTCATTATTTTCCATAATGTAATGATAAAAATTAAACTTTCACATATTTTAGATTCATTGCACACCAACTGAAATATTTCAGGTGTTTTATTGTTTTAATACTGATGATTTTGGCATACAGCTCATGAAAACCCAAAATTCCTGTCTAAAAAAATTAGCATATCATGAAAAGGTTCTCTAAATGAGCTATTAACCTAATCATCTGAATCAACTAATTAACTCTAAACACCTGCAAAAGATTCCTGAGGCTTTTAAAAACTCCCAGCCTGTTTCATTACTCAAAACCGCAATCATGGGTAAGACTCCTGTCCCGAAGGCCATCATTGACACCCTCAAGCAAGAGGGTAAGACACAGAAAGAAATTTCTGAACAAATAGGCTGTTCCCAGAGTGCTGTATCAAGGCACCTCAGTGGGAAGTCCGTGGGAAGGAAAAAGTGTGGCAAAAAACGCTGCACAACGAGAAGAGGTGACTAGACCCTGAGGAAGATTGTGGAGAAGGACCGATTCCAGACCTTGGGGGACCTGCGGAAGCAGGTCTGGAGTAGAGTAGAAACATCCAGAGCCACCGTGCACAGGCGTGTGCAGGAAATGGGCTACAGGTGCCGCATTCCCCAGGTCAAGCCACTTTTGAACCTGAAACAGCGGCAGAAGTGCCTGACCTGGGCTACAGAGAAGCAGCACTGGACTGTTGCTCAGTGGTTGCATGTCATTCGGAAATCAAGGTGCCACAGTCTGGAGGAAGACTGGGGAGAAGGAAATGCCAAAATGCCTGAAGTCCAGTGTCAAGTACCCATAGTCAGTGATGGTCTGGGGTGCCATGTCAGCTGCTGGTGTTGGTCCACTGTGTTTTATCAAGGGCAGGGTCAACGCAGTTAGCTATCAGGAGATTTTGGAGCACTTCATGCTTCCACCTGCTGAAAAACTTTATGGAGATGAAGATTTCATTTTTCAGCACAACCTGGCACCTGCTCACAGTGCCAAAACCACTGGTAAATGGTTTACTGACCATGGTATTACTGTGCTCAATTGGCCTGCCAACTCTCCTGACCTGAACCCCATTGAGAATCTGTGGGATATTGTGAAGAGAAAGTTGAGAGAAGCAAGACCCAACACTCTGGATGAGCTTAAGGCCGCTATCGAAGCATCCTGGGCCTCTATAACACCTCAGCAGTGCCACAGGCTGATTGCCTCCATGCCACGCCGCATTGAAGCAGTCATTTCTGCAAAAAGATTCCCGACCAAGTATTGAGTGCATAACTGAACATAATTATTTGAAGTTTGACTTTTTTTTTGTATTAAAAACACTTCTTTTATTGGTCGGATGAAATATGCAAATTTTTTGAGACAGGAATTTTGGGTTTTCATGAGCTGTATGCCAAAATCATCAGTATTAAAACAATAAAAGACCTGAAATATTTCAGTTGGTGTGCAATGAATCTAAAATGTATGAAAGTTTAATTTTTATAAAATAATGCACTTTATCACAATATGCTAATTCTTTGAGAAAGACCTGTATACGAAATGAAGCAAGGGTGTAGAGTTGGCTGAGAGTTACCGGTACATTCAAGCCTTTTCACTTTTTTTTTAATTTTTTTTTTTATATGTCCTTTTGGTGATCAAAGATTAGTTTTAATTTACATTACATTTAATTTACAATTATTGACCACATGGGGACTTTAAATGTTTCCCAAGGCTGTAAACAGTGTGTTGAGTGCAGAGTGAGTCAAAGCAGTGTTCATTAAAGCACGTACCAAATCTATTGAATATTATCAACAAGAAAAAAAGTACTGCTGGACATTATCTGTGCGGCATTTCCTCCTATCCACAGACTGACACTAAATATAATAAGTGCTTTTAGGTTGTACAATGACAACATGTTTTTCACCAATGTTCAATAAACAGTTACATTTATTATTATCAGAATTAATACTAATTCCTCCAAATATAGTTCATTATTATAACTCTAGGCTGTGTGCAGGTGCTAAGCAAATTCCTAAATAGCACATTAATATCAAATAAGTGGCCACAGATTTTATAGGGCTTTGAATGCAGCTCGTTCACTGTGTTTAATAAATGCTTTTTGAACTCAGTGTACAATTGTGTACAAATCTAAATTTAGCTCCAAGAGTTTGCTTTTATTCTAAGGCTAATCGAAAGTTACTCCGTTTATTTCCAGAACTGCACAGTCACAATTCAAATGTGGTGACTTGTTTAACACTGCTTTTACAGCATTTCTTTTTCCAAGACAAAACAACAGAATTACTCAGACAGGGGCGTTTCCTCCGAGGAGGCAAGGGAGGCGGTGCCTCTTCAAAAAATTGGATGAGGAAAACAATCCATATTACAAAAATAAAACAACGCAAATATAGAAAATGTGACATTGTGTAATTTTATTATGTAAACGTTTTTAAAAAGTAACCCTATCCAACAGCGACAGCAGCAGGTAAAGTTGCAGTGGGACGCCTCGTCTCTTGCCTCCCGAGCCCATTGAGATTCATGACTGTGGGGTTTTAGTGACCAATCAGCTTGGTGAAATGCCTACATCATCGTTTACTGAGCTTGATGACTGATGATCTGAAAATAAGTTGACTATTTAAAAGAACAGCTGAACAGTTCACAAATAAAATATATTGTTTAAAATGTTACTGCCTTTAGTTATTGTTTTGGAATAAATATAAAAATGCTTAAAACTCTCACTTGAGGAGATTTATCCTTGGTTTTAATAAATAGAGCATAAATTACATTGTTTATGTTATGTAAAAAAAATCCAAAATATTTTGATGTAATGTAATGTTCTTTTAACCAGGGATATGTGACAACATTAAGTGTAACTGCATGGGATATGAATTTACATTTTATTTATAAAAAAAAAAACCTGAGGACTTTGCCTCCTCATTTCAAAACACCACTGCATACCACTGTAATCAGATATCAGATTTTCGTGCTTATTTTCTCTCTTTTTGCTTACTCCTTAAATGGTAAAACGGGATAGATGATGGGCAGTGTCATGACAATCGGTTGAGAAACGAGTGGAAAATATGTGCAAAAAAGCACAAAACATCCAGCACCTCAGTAAACGCTGCTGAACTCTATTCTAACTTGTCTATAAAAAACTTATATTGTTCAACTGAGTAAACCTCTTTTTAAATATTGTTATTTGAATTGAATTTTCCCTTCAAAAAAACGTAGTTGTTTTAGTTTTAAGGTTTAAAAAAATAGTGACATTTGTGAAGCTTCCTAGTTTTGGCATTTATAATAATTCCAACCATATTTCTTTAACAAATACATAGATGTATGTAGGTCTGCGACTAAATATTCAGAAAATACTTCAAGAGGGGAGGGATTAGCCCAGAAACCACTTGGAACTATTACTCACATCTTGACCTTTTTACCTTTCCCAGGTGCCTTTATATCGCACATTTTCAGAACAGTTTGTATCAGAACATTCTGTTTGTTTTGAATGGTTTAAAAATTCACCTGCTGGGTCAAGGTAATTTACTGGTTCCTGAGGTCTGAGTTAAAGCCTGTTTGCAGTATTTTGGAAGCAATCTAGTGGATTCTGGAGGCATGAATAGTACATTCTGTTCCTCATCTGATCTTTGACTAAGGTAATCACGTTTTGATTTTGTATTATTTTGTTAGTCGCTGACTCCAAAACCTCTGTTATAATGTATATGTTGTGTCTAAATGCAAAGTTAGCAACAACTGTACAAGCACTACACTGCCACTAGATGTCAGCATATTATTACTATTCAATAAAACTGTTAAGGTGACGACAATAAGATATAGCTGGAGGAACCTAATGAAGGTTACGTGGCTTTCATAACAAAAGTAGCTAATGTGACTTTAGCCATATTATCATAATAAAGTATTTTTGTTTTATTTACTTTGGTTTCCACGTTTGATAACAATGCTTAATTAGTCAGGCTAGGTTTCTTTATCATTTTGCATATCTGGAAACACAGGACATATCATTGCAGGGCAATGGATTTTGTTTTGGATACGTGTTTTTGAAACCAAGCAAGGCTTAGTTGCTCAACGTGCACCACGTGACCCGGGACAAACATTGTAGCTAGGGAACTTATTCCAATGATACTCTCCCAGTCATTAGGCTACACGTCAGTTTTGAATAGAAAACATAGGCTATCATTTTCATGTAGGCCAGTGGTTCTCAAGCTCTCCTGCAGGGACCCCCTGACAGGCCATGTTTCTGTTTTAACCCTGAAATGGCACACCTGATTCTATGGATTAAAGGCTTAACGAGTTGTTGACTTATTGATTAATTGACTAATATACTCTTCCTGCTCTTGTAACTAAACATTATGCCTTTAATGAACTGAATCAGGTGTGCCATTTCAGGGTTAAAACAGAAACATGGCCTGTCAGGGGGTCCCTGCAGGAGAGCTTGAGAACCTGATGTATAGCTAACATAAAAGTTAGGCTACAGCAATCTGATTCAAACAAACTGGATTTTTTTTATTTAATCGATTATAGCCTACTTTAGTTATAACTATTGGGTTACGGATAGACTAGCTAATTGCAGATTGTAAATAAAATGGAAATAAATAAAAATAAAAAAACAGATAGGCCTAGGCCTACTCCGAAATCTCGTGTGTTCGCTACAGTCTCCTTCAACATAGCTTACGATACTCCCGTCCTCTAAACCTCTAACATGTAGCCTAGCTAATGGCCTAACTGAAGTTGGCCACACACGTCTGTTTTCTGTGCTTCAAGGATCTTGCAGAAGAGGTCGCGCGTGCGCCTCCAGCACAGAGGGAAAATCCTCCTCCAGTCAGTCTCGCGTGTCTCACTTCTATGGAAATGAATTCCGTGTAGTCTGCCTCGCGCCACCGCCGTTCGGAAATTGAATGGGATATAGATTGTGATCCCGAAGGGAAACCTCAACACCTGTCTCGTCTAATAATAGTCTTTCTCGCTTTTATTCTGTAATCCATTGTATCCTTGCTCAGATCACCTTTCAGCAGTAACCTTGTATTAAATTAACACCCTCTACTGTTAACCAGACCTGTCATGGACTAGAAAGTTGTGACATTTCCCATCTCCGCAAAGGTTTGTGGAGACTGTCGCAGGCTATCAATGTGCAGTTGTATTTGTAATTCACACCCGCCTATAGAGTCTTAAGGCTCTAATCATTCACATACAAACATGTTCTCTTTTGTTAACACTAAAAACGCAATATTCATTGGTAACTGGGTCTTTGGGGTGAGTTTAAAAATGCTGTTGCTTATGCAAATATTATTTTCCTGTGTAATTGTAAAGTCACACGTCTGATCAGTTCTGGATATCCATAAGGATGGTTCTTGGTTACAAGATACAAATTGGACCGTTTTATTTATGCTTCCTGCGACTTAGTATTCTGTAAAACTCTGATGTGATTTAGAGGCAAGAGAAAGTTTCAACCAGCTATGTCACCTGATTTGGATTGAAAGAACTTGGGGGGAAAAAGTCTGTCTCCCCACCCCCACAGAGAGGAAGACCGCCCACACCACAGACAGTCGGCCCGAGACCCCTTATACACTTAAAAAGAGGTGGCACTCTGAGAGCAGCGTTCATTCAGCTCTGCCTGAGTAAGAAGATTACTTTTGCGCTGCTCGTCTCAATACTCTTTCTCTCTTTAAACATGCTAAGGATGCTAAAGCGGCAGCACCTCCACCCGGGAATGATTTTATTACTCTTATGGCTATGTTATTTGATTGAAGATCAAAAAGTGCAAGGTGAGTGCACTTTTTCTATATTTGTTCTTCAAAATAATTCTTTGACATGCTTTAGACATGGGGTTGGGCTGCAGTTCCTTTAGAATTAAATTATTCCTTTTGAATGAAGAGAGCTGCTTAAATACTAGACAACTGTAAAGTTTTGTTCTTGGCTCGCGCCTGCATTGGTATCCTCGAGACAGGTGCGCCCTTACATTACATGCACCATTATCTAAAAAAGAAAAGAACAGCCGAAATTTACTAGGCTAAATTAAGAAATAAAAAATTTTACAGAAAATTGTATCGTTATCTAAAATAAATGCTCACGTCAAGATTGTCAAAACTAGAGGACACCGAGATGCATTTTGTCTTGATAATATACAAAATGTTTAATATTAATATGATAGTATTTTTGTCTATCAATAATATGAAGAATGAATGTTTTGTTTAAATGCATATTTAACACACTCAAATAAACCTTAAATGCATTAGACATTCGATTGTATTTTTTCTCAAATAGTGAAAGACTGCCTACCTCGTCTGGCTTTCAAAAATCAGTGGACACAATGCAACAACAAAAAATGCATTTAATTATTAGAATCGCTTTGCGTATCTGTCATTAAAAGGGCACGATCATTTTTTTAAACAAAGTTTGATGAAGCTCGCGTGACTGTATTATTTAATTGGATTGTCTGGCTTGTGGTAGGCTATCCCCGGCGCGAATGCCTAATTTAATAAATAAACACGACTAATTCCTCATGGTTGACCCAACAGTTAAAAAAAAATATCTGAACCTTATTATGAGCAGCGGATAAATGCGTTTGTGTTGGTAAAAAGCGTTTGTAATGCTCCTGTAAGTGTGGTGAAACGTGATGAGCGCAGACAGTTGGCACAGAGCGCTCGAGGAACTGGAGTCTAGACTGCCATGCACATTGTTTAAATAGGTATACGAGTCTGACAGTCTGCCACTTAATTTAAGACAATAAATCTCTGCCCGGTCATAACATAATCGACGACAGGAAAAGCATATTCCCGACCAGACCCAGAGCCCTTGAGTTGTCTGGGTGAAGGCATGCAAGTGTAAAATAGTCGCATTACGTTGGGAAAAATCAGACAAAATACAGCGGGGGAGGGGGAGCAAGAGAGCTCCAGCTAATACAGGCTGCACGTGTTGTGTCTGGGTCATTGGCTTCAGACTTTAATACGACTGGCTCTTTTTCTTTACAGCTGGTAACTGCTGGCTACAGCAAGGCAAGAACGGGAGATGTCAGGTCCTCTACATGCCTGGGATGAGTCGAGAGGAATGCTGCCGAAGTGGGAGGCTCGGTACATCTTGGACCGAGGAAGATGTGCCAAACAGCACGTTATTCAGGTGGATGATCTTCAATGGCGGTGCTCCAAACTGCATACCTTGTAAAGGTAGAATCCCATGTTCGTTTGTTTAGGTGGAAACGTCTAATAAGCATATGGTTGCTATTATATACAATAAAAACTTATTACATGCATATTTAAAAAGTAATCATAAAAAAGTTATGCATCAAAATACTTTAATATAGCCCAAATAAAAACAAATAAATACAATTAATTAATAATAGATTATTAATGTGTGCTATGAGTGTATAATAATAATAATTTTAAAAATCTTTAAATTAGATTCAGCTGCTTTTAAATATCATGTTCCTGTGTGCCTCTCTGAATTTTAGAGACATGTGATAATGTGGACTGTGGCCCTGGGAAGAGATGTAAAATGAACAGGAGGAGTAAGCCTCGCTGCGTCTGCGCCCCAGACTGCTCCAATATCACCTGGAAGGGGCCGGTGTGCGGCTCAGACGGAAAAACATACCGAGATGAATGTGCCCTTCTGAAATCCAAATGCAAAGGGCACCCAGATCTGGAGGTGCAATATCAAGGCAAATGCAAAAGTATGTAACACTGCTTTCACACACAAAAAAGTCTAAAAAACAACAAAAAACCTGTCTAATCATAAGAGAGATTTCAGCACATTTATCCAGCCCTGCAGTACTTACAATATGTTTATACTAAATAAAGTCACACATTTCAACTATAAAATAAGAATAAAGAAACATTTTGGTCAACTAGGTCGTTGGTTGTGAAAATAAGAAAATCATTCAGTCTTCCCTTCTCATCTTCACAGAGACGTGCCGTGATGTCCTGTGTCCGGGAAGTTCGACTTGTGTGGTGGACCAGACAAACAACGCGTACTGTGTGACATGCAACCGCATATGCCCAGAGGTTACATCTCCGGATCAGTACCTTTGTGGCAACGATGGGATTGTTTACGCCAGCGCATGCCATCTAAGGAGAGCCACGTGCTTGCTCGGTAGATCCATTGGAGTGGCATACGAAGGGAAATGCATCAGTGAGTGTTCACATACATTTTGCTAGGAGTTGTGAAGTTTCATTTAAATTAGAAAAGTTAAAAATATAGAAATAGTGCAGTTTGGTGGGGCATTGGTTCAGAGTGCATAATGCAACAATGGCAAAATCCCAAATGCATTCTGATCCATTAGTCTTTCCTAACAATCCCAGTTGTTATTATTAGTTGCAAAGGAAAGTCATTGGTGTCTAATTGTTTCCTGATGTTGGCAACATCATCTTGTGTGTTATAACAAACTGAGCATGACTTGCCTACAGCTCTCCAAAACAACAACAACGACATTTATGTATTTCTTTGTATGAAACACTGGAGTGTTATCAATAGAAATTGACGGTTCTTTTCCTCTGTTGTGTTTACAGAGGCCAAGTCATGCGATGATATCCAGTGCAGCGCAGGGAAGAAGTGTCTTTGGGATGCCAAGATGGGTCGCGGGCGCTGTTCAGTTTGTGTGGAGTCATGCCCAGAAAGTCGTTCGGAGGAGGCCGTGTGCGCCAGCGACAACACCACATATCCCAGCGAGTGCGCCATGAAGCAGGCCGCTTGCTCCTTGGGGGTTCTCCTGGAGGTTAAGCATTTAGGATCTTGCAACTGTAAGTAATACATCTTAAAAGACAATCCAATGCTGCCCCCAGCAACCTCCTCCCCAAAACCTCCCACCCCTCCAAATAACGCCTCTTCATTCCCTTCCTGCTGCTAAGAGTTAAGCTACAGAAAGGACTTATGTTTGGAAGTTCTTTGCATGTCCTCTTTGGCTGGCTTCATTCATTTTGCATTTTCTTGAGAAGAAAAAAAGAAAAGAAAAAAATGTTTATTTAAAAAAAGAACCTATTATGGGTTCTACTTTTATGATGGAAATCAATGAATACAATGTATTAAAAAAAAAAAGTTAAATGTTACAAAGAGCTCTTTCAAGGAGTCCTTTGACATACTAATTTTCTTCATTTAACTAACAAGAAAACATGTGCGGACTAACTTTTGCAGTTAGTGGACATCGTCATGTTTGAATTCTAGTTCACTCTGACCTGTTACTGACCAGCAGGTTTAGTTTATATTTCCCCCTTTGTTATAGTGTAAATGTAGAGACTTATTTAATCATATCAACTTGTCAATTCCATATTCATGGTTATTATGTAAGTGTTTTTATGAATTTTGTTTTTTGTTTGATTTATGCGTTTGGCTGTAATCAATGATTTCAAATGCACTATGACATAAATAGCCCTGAGGGTTTGAAAAGACACGAATCCTTTTCCTTACACTCATAAGGTGATTGTAACATTGGTGCCATTGTTTAAAAGTTAACTAGACTACCTATTTCGACAGATGGTTAACTAGCTTTGAGAATGAATTGATGAAGCTATCTGCTATCAATAATACAGTATCAAAGAGAGGGAATACTTACATTCCAATTTGTGCTAGCAAACCAATCAAATGATCAATGTGAATGAATCGCTTACCTTAATGTTCTCGTGCCTTAAGGTATCATTTCAAGGGACCAACTTTATGATCACCTCATGGTTTGAATGACTCCAGCATTTTACAGTTTGCAGGACAAGATTGTTATTATTTCTCAGACATCTAACATTAGAAAGGTGAATATGTGTGTGCATATATCGTGTCGTCCTATTTGTTTGTGAGGGACTATTTGTTTCATTGCTTTGCCTGTGTCAATTTTTCAATGTAAACTTTTATGTAGAATATATGTGTATATATATATATATATATATATATATATATATATATATATATATATATATACACCTCAGAACTGTGCCATTGCTTGACCACGTAGCTACGGTCGACCGGTGCACAACAGTGCATCCAAAGTGATGGATATAGACGCAAAACCAGAAAAAAAAGCAGCCAGTCGTAGAAAGCAAGAGCATTTTTGTTGGTCTTGATTCGGAAACATGCCAAACAGACCTGAGCCATTAAAGCCTCTGATCAGCCCTGTCCCGTCACACCAGTGACTTCCTTTATTATGTACATCTTGTCGCATAATTTTGGGAGCCAGTGCACCTGGTCAAGCTGGCAAGTAGCCTAAACCCACTAGATTGTCAGAGGCTTTGGGATAAAAAGACAAATACTCACATTCATTCTGCGCTGTTGTGGTCTATATTCATGCAACAGCTACCATGTATTCTCCCATATAGCCATTACTGAAGACCAGGAGGAAGATGACGATGAGGAAGACCAGGACTACATGGCTTTTATCCAATTATCACCTGTACTGGATGGATAAAGCCCTATCAACCAGTGGAACAGTCCTTGGGTACGGAATCATGTCCACACTGTACATAAGTGTATGCTAATTTATTTTTCAGAGAAAAAAAAAAGAAGTATACATGTAGTTCAGTCTGCTTGATGTTTATTTATACCGTGTTCTGTTTTATAATTTATACATTTACAGTGTCTGGCTTACTTGTCTATCATGCTATTTTATCACTTGTGTTGTCTTTCCCTTTTCTTTCTTTCATTCTTTTTTTTTTTATTATTATGACCGAGAGATATATTTGTCCAAAGAGAAGCAGTGTTATTTATTGTGAGGTAAAATGCTATCATGTAAAGTGTGAGTCTTCTGCAAGCTGTAAATTGCATTCCCTGAGCTGTATAAATGCTTATCAATGTCAATTCTGTATCACAGATGTTTATTTCACACATACCTGCATGTTAACTTGTGAGTTTATTTATTGGAAAAAATGGAAATGCATAGGAAAAAAAAATTGTCACTCTTTAATGTACATGTATATTTCTGGTTTTGTTTACAGTTCAGTGTAACTGACCAAAGGGATTTTCTTGAACGTTCTTCAATGTTTTGTGATATGGTGCAGCAGGATAACATTGAAATTGAGCCGTTTCTCATATAGGAAACCCCTGATGACTAACTTGTACAAAATGCTATCTGTCATCAACAGCAACAGTTCTGCGATAGAACAGAAATCAGCAGTGGGTGATACTTGTTTGGGAAAACTGTGCCATGCAACTTTTTGTCTTGTTTTTGCCAATATTCTGCTCTATATTGCTCTTGCAGAGCTAACGAAAAGGTCATAAAGAGGACCCCGTATCAATATATAAAATGCTAATTTTTTCTTCCACTGTTTTCATTTTGTTGTCAAAATGCATTTTTATTTTCAGATATCTCAAGATAAAAACAAAATTCTGTTATAAATATATAGTTTTGTATTTTTATGTAAATGTCATATGTATATACAAAGTTTGATGTATTTGTACAGATATTAAGAGTGAAATCAATAAAAAACAAAAAACAAATTGGTCACTGGTGTGGTTTATGAAAGAATTGAGTTCTGCCACTGGTAAAACATGTACCCATCGATTTATTACTCTCATTATTTTGTATGTAATTGTAGTGTCTTGAGTTTGACCCAAAAAAGGTTTGTTCTACATCTAATCTATAGCCAGAAAATACACAGAGCTTTTTCCACACAATTCAACTAGTAGGGAAATAATTTTAAACTTAATCATGCCAATGTTCCCATAAGGTCAAACTTTCAGACTTAAACTGGTTCTCTCTGCTGATGAAAACCAATCACACATGACCACCATACAAGATGATAAAGCAGAAATGACTCAGCATTTAGGCTAAAATGCTCTAGTCTGACCTCACATGACCCCAAAATTCACATAATTTCCTGTCAAACTCCAAACATTGTTCTTTCAAGGTACTGTTGTCTTGCAGGTTGTGCCACTCTTCCCTAAAGGCCAGTGTTATGCAGAGCTGCTCAAAGTCATTGTGTGCTCATTTCCCCTGTATTCAAGTAACTCCTTCACAATGATCCGTGTGGTCTCTCGCACAAGTCTCCTTTCTGTTTGCATAGAAGAACTTCTCTGGATGTTGCACTTTCCTTGAACTTTCAGTCACTCACCAAATTCCTTCTTTACATGCACGCCATTATAAGGCAATGGTGTCATGTCCAGATCGATCAATTTAAACCACATTTTAATGATTCCAGATAACGTAGATTTGTAATGTGATGTAAAATGAACATAGTTTGAATAGTAACAGTTACTGTGCAAATGTGCTAGCAGAGACGACAGAGTAAACCGCTGCTTTTTCAATTGAACATCATTTGGAGCAGACAGGTGTTTTCCTCATCTCAGCTCATCCCTGGAGGAGCATGAGAGTAAACATATCTAGCCGCATTCAGTCTTTGAAGCTCGACATTTACCTCATCTTGCTGTTTCAGAAACATTAACACAAAACTGTCTTCAAGAGGATTTGAAGGGTGGGGAAAAAAAACACCTGACAAGAATAATTTTCTGAGGAAACGGAGATGACATTTCAAAGCACACAGCTAGAACAAACAACAGCTTCAGTAATAATAAGTGCTAAATACTACCATGGACATTGTGTCATTACAATGATTCGTGAAGTAATCTCCAGACTTGGTAAAGGAAGCACAATAAAAAAAACAGATGTTGTAAAGAAAGTTTATTAGATACATAGAGTATATTATTTTTTTACAGGTCTGTTAAAGATAACACAGACAGGCAGAGATGGGACGTCTACTTGGTCGACCTTCTGGTCCTTTTGTCCCAGGAAAAGTTTGCTCCATATGACTTCAATCTCGGCTTCGGGACCCTCTTTTCTGTTACATCATAACTCCAACCTGTAAAAATAAACAGGCGCAGAGCAGGCTCAGCCAAGTATATCTTACAGGCTGGATTTGGGATATGTCCACTGCTGCTGATGTGCGGTGTAAACACCAGGCCGAAGAAGACAGGGTGAGGATAAATGCAAATCTTTATGCCACAAACACAAACACATTTCCTTTTAAAAGCTAAGTATCCTCTCCCTCAAGAGACATTTTTGGATGCGATTCTAATAGGAAGATTGTCGTGTTTAAAAAATACGGTCACGATAGTGGAAAAACGTTTAAATGGATTACCGTTCTTCTCTGCAAAAGCGATAGCCTCCTCCTTGGTGTTGAAAACAAGCGCCATGTTGGACAGGGGGTCTCCCCTGGATTGGGAATGAAAAATTATTCAGACAATGGATTTTATCCAACCATTCAAAAAGCACATTTATCATAATGACTCCCACTCACGAGGAGGCCCAGCCCATCAGTTGGTTCTCCCAGCGCTCTCTGGTGTCAAAATCCATCTTCCACTTTTGGGTGTTTTTGACGCCGGACTGCATGGCATTGCGGGCAGGCACAAAGATACGGACTTTGCGTGTCTTAATATGCTCCTCGGGAACGCCAGTCAAAGCTGTGATGTCCTGACAAAATGAGAGAGATAAGATAACATTTTCATACAGGTACAATATGACTACTTAAAGGGTAATTCCACCAGTGGAGACATGAATATGTATTGAAAGTGGGTGATATAGGTAGTAGAATGGTAGCCTACATTTCTAATTTGGGTCCTCCTTGGCCGATAAAAGGCAGAAAATGACTTTTTAGTGCTTGTGGATTGTAGACAACAATCCCCATAGTGCATTGCAATGCTCAGCTCCGAAGGCCACGCCCACCTCTACGCTACCGCCTGGAAATCATTTCACACAATTTCTAGTGAAGAGTTACTTTGCGAACTAATTATTGAATTACTACTCGTTTTTATTTCGAAATGGTGTGCACTTGCATCGTTCCGACATGTTCAGCCAGCACAAGGAAAATAAACGGAGTAAGTTTTCATAGATTACCCAAAGATTTGGCCTTGTGCATACAAGTGCGTCTTTGCATTGACTTTGTATGTAATCCACTCGCGCAAATAATTAAATTCGCGCTCGGTGTGAACACACCATTTGAAGAGACCCGCGCTTGTGAAAACCGCAATTCCATCGATATTTACCTTGTCAGATGATGACGACGAACAGCCAGGAACGTCTGGAACTAGCAGTGCTAGTAGCGCTAAACGCATTTGCCTGGAGGTAAGGTTCTTTCTGACTCGACTCTATTAGCAGCTAGTGGCTACTGAGAACACACACTGACATAGTCGTCTGCTGTAAAGCAACACATCTCCTATGATTTCGTCTGTTTACAAATTTTCAAAAAGTTTCTGCCAGTGAAATCAAACGCACTGGCACTGATCTGAGATAGGTCTGTTAGCGCATTAGGTCCAACCCCCTATAGGCGGGTTTGAAAGGTTGGGAGCTAGTGCTTGTAGTCTTTACAGAAGCTTAATGCTTAATGCAAATTGGGTGGAGTGTCTCTTTAAGGCAAAGCTGTTCATCAAATCCTAAGAGTTAAAGGGGTGCTTCACTGCTGGCAAAAATGGGCTTCCAATAAAACTTGGCTGCCTATACAGACTTGAGAAAACAGAGAAAGGCTGTTGTCTTTACTTTTGCCAAATCGGTAGGAAAACTTGCTTCAACACCCATAATGCACTGGGCATGTTGCCGTTCAAGGCCACTCCCAACAGTCTGCTATGGATATGCTTCACAAGAGTCAAATACCGGCTTGCTTTAGAGGGAAATGCTTCTTCGCAAACTTTTAGTTGTAATGGTGTCGCCTTGTACTGTTCCCGGGTGCAAGAATTTAAAGAGTAAACATTTAGCAGGAGTCAGTTATTTGCTTTCTCCAGTGATGTATCCACCGGCTAAAGGCTGCAAAGAGTCGTAAACATGGAGAGAACGTCGCGACGGAAAATCTGAAAAACCTCCAAAAAATTTCAAACTAGATTACCACAAACACAAATGGAGTGGAAAAACTGCAAGAAACAACTGTTCTGTCAGTTTGGGATTGCACGCTGTCTGAGAGGAGGCTTTCTGTGCACACGCGTCTTGTGTCATTTTCTGCAGCTTATTGCGCTTACCTCTAAAATCAAGCAAGTCACGCGTAAGTAACAGTCACGTGCAGTCTATTCTCTGCTATATGCGTCAACCTAGAACTGACTTTTCACAACATTTTGAAGTATCCTATTAAAATCATCACGATATGCTTATAGCGATATGTACATTTGCGATATTACGATATATTGTGCAGCCCTAATGCTGTTTAAAGACTAGACATAGTACGACTATGATACAATTTTCAGTGTTATTTACTCTTACAATAACTGTTCTGTTGATAACCCTCAGTCAATTAAAAAATTCTAAAGTATAATCTGTAGACTTCCAGAAAGCCCTGAAACTGTCAAAAGACTTTAGCTGACAATTAAACGTGAATTTCTCGGTCCAGATAACACTGAGAAAGAGTTACATTGTTCATTTATACTACGGACACTGTAACAATACAAAGCAGGTTGAAAATCGGCGAAGTTACATCTTAATGTGTTTGCCAAAAACAAGATTCACGTTTGTGCTCTTATAAAAAAGGCATAAAAAGAAGCTTTGCTGTTCTCACATATTTGTACTATTCCCCAAAGGGCATAAAAGCCCAAATACTTCCTTTTCTGAATGCAGACGTGCACTTGTCTAGACAAGCTAATTTCTCACACTCTCAAAATGCATCGAGACAGTCTATTGTAATCTTCACTGCAGGTCTCCAGTAAGAGGTCAAAATTCTGGGCTTTCAGGTGTGAAAGCGAAAAGAACACAGCGAACTTGAATTGAATAGAATAATACATTAAAGGTTTCAATCTCAGCAGGTGAAACATTCAGGGCAGTTACAAAGGTAACATTATGATTGCAGAGTTTTACCCAAATCAATTTAAGATGGATTGTCTTAAAACACACCAATATTAGTGCACGGTTAAATTAATAAATAAAAAAAAAAAATTAAAAAAAGAGGACAGAAATGTACTTTTCCATTAAGGAAATTATTTGCCTCCTGGAATTGATTTCCAGGGTAATTTTTTACCTTTAAAAAGGAAATTTGTATAATTACTGTAGCAAGCAGGGCGGGTCATCTGCGACCCACACCAGCTTCGAGTCTGTCATTGAGGAGCTCCGGAATGATAAAAGTAGGAGTAACGAGAGTGAAGGACGAGAGAGGACCAGGCCTGGACTATTTATGTTGTGTTTTATTATGTTTATATGGGGCAGTCGTCTGTGAGGCACTGCCGCTTTACTTTCATTTTCTTATTTGTTTATTATTTTAGAATTAAAAGTTATGTTGAACGTTCGCCAGTTCCCGCCTCCTTCCCTGAACCTTTACCATTGCTACAACTACCTTATTAAATGTATTTGTGTTCTTTTTTTATGTCAAATACTTTACAATCAATCACAATGCTATAGATTGTTACACTTTTATTCAACATCAAAAAAAGCCATCTTTACACTGCAAAGGTGGAACAGAACCTGCATCTGAGATGAATTTGTTTATTTACACAGACCATATAATGCTGCTCATGTACATACATTTACACAAAAATTGCAGAATGTAAATAACCTAAAAAACAGAAACTCAAGAGGGTGAAGCTGCAATATGACAAAAATCATTATTGTTGATTAATAGAATGTTTTTGTGCAGGGAAAGCAAGTCAATATTCTGGCTACAGACAAAAGAAGCTAAGAACAATTTATTGCTTTTACAGATTAGAAAATCAAGGCTTCACATTGGTTATTTCAGTAACATTCAAACAATAAGAAAAAATACAAAAAAGAAAGCGGGCAAAGAACACTGAGGTCATGATGACTTCAATCTAATGTGAGTTATACACTTTTGCAAAAACTCCTTTTATAATCACTGAAGAGGTCTATACTGCAAAATTATTCTCTTACTTGCATCTTTTCTGCACTTTGTTGTTTATGATGAGCAAATTAGCCTGAATGCAGATTTAGAATTCAGTTAGTGAGTGAACTCCGGCATTCTCAGCCATGACGAATCAAAACGCCTATGATAGGACATAGCATTCATAACCTCAACAGAAACAGGTGTGATTGATTATGATGTTCAATGCTGCAAACCACGCATAAGAAATATGTTGTAACATGAGCAAATATACTGTAAATGTAATGCCACAAATTAGGGCTGGGCGATAAAACGATAACGATAGTTATCGCGATATCATTTTTCTCGATAAAACGATATCAAGAGTTTGATAAATGTTCGATAATGTTTGTGCGCCAAAAGCGGAACAAAACTCATCTGAACCGCGCGCCTCACGGACCGTTTATCCGCTCGGCTCAAAGTCCAAACGGCAGCGCAGCGCGAGCTCACTAGCAGACGCGTTTACTCTGATCGTCTCGTCACGAGATCCAGTGAGAAGCGCTTGAGTTCAGCGAAGAACACAAATGTCTCAGTGATTTAAACCAGTTTAAAGGCAGATGAAACAGCGCTGACGAACAGGAGGAACACTGCGCGCAACGATACAGTCAGAAGCTTTTCCGCCTACAAACTCCCATCATTTACCATGGATTTACTGTAACCTTAGCCTACTAATATTAACTGCACTATGAAATGTGGGATATACATATTGAATTGTATTTTATTATTGTAGACAATGTATTAAAGGACTAATGGAATATAATTACAGTATTTAATAATGTATTTAGGCTACTGTTTTTCATACAAATACCATAGAAACCATAAAGTAACATTTAGCCAACATAGTGAGGTGCTTTTATCTGTGGTTATCATGATCTACATCATGATGCTGGATGACCAATGGCTAATTTTAATTAAACTCAGTCAGAATATTACATTTTACCAAATAAAAATTAGCACATGCAGAAACTAAGAAATATTTTTTTCTATTAAGATATTTATTTTGTTACGGAAAAATTACAAAATGTTTGAATGTTCTACCTCAGATTTGTTTGTCATGATATGTTCTGACAATAAGGAGTAGTTTAAAACCACAATTAACACTCTGGTTTCTACAACTTTCACTTAGGAGCAAAAATCTGCTTGAAAGAAATAAAGATTTGACGTTTATCGTGATAATTATCGATATCGACTGATATAAAAAAATTATCGTGATAATTTTTTTTTGGCCATATCGCCCAACCCTACCACAAATGATACTTCATTTATTTCACTTCAATCATGACATCTGTAATGGATCTAGCTTAATTGTGCAGTGGCTCTATTTATTGATTGTATGAGATATTTTTACGTCAGATACCGTCCATATTGAAAAAATGAAAGCATGCCAAAGATTGGTGCGGAAACAGTTGCTCAGATAGGTCATAAACACATGAGAAGCGTTCAATCACAGATTGAACGCAGAATCAGCAATCACAGATAGAGCTCGACCGATTTATCAGCAGGCCGATATTATCGGCCGATATTAGGCATTTTCCAAACTATCGGTATTGGCGTTTATAATGGCCGATAAATGAATATTAAAAAAAAAACACCCTTCAACCATGTCATGAGTGTTGGAGTTGTATAGTTTGTCCAGCAGCGGGCACTCTACACCGTCCCTGTTGGCAACACTCGCGTATAACGCGCCACACATCCTGCAACCTACTGAACCAGCCAGAGTCGGGCAGAGAGAATCAGTTATCCGCGAGTGAGATCATCGGTGAAGTGTGTTCATGCCATGGTGAGTTGGTCACATACATTGCTTGAATAATAATTAAAAGAACATCCCCATCAGTTGTCTTAACTCAAATAAATATGTCCAGTTTTGCTGCTGTTAAATAAGCCGAGAGTGAAGCGGAATTAGCTAGTAATAATTAGGTTACGTTGTTCCAGTGTAGTTGACTGACTGTCCTTTTAACTTTTGACGATGTGACTGAAGTATTTCCTTAATAGCGCGTGACAGTCATAGCAATGAGACGTATCATCTCTCCTTGGCCTGTTATATTGAAAATTTATTATGCTAAATTATGGCTCATCATAGACTAGTTAACCACAAAGCTAGCTAATGCCACTATCATCAGTGGAAGACCGCAAACGTTAACATTAATGAGCTTGGAAACCACAAAGAACTTTTTCTGCCTAAATAAAGTAATGATTACTGTATTTATAACTAGCATATCTCTAGTTACAGTCCCTGCATTGTAAAATGTAAGTTAGACTTGCGAGGAGTAGAGGTGGAACGGTCCATGTATTCGTATTGAACCGAAACGGTACGGGGTCACGGATGCAAAGCTGGAGTGTGTGTGCGTGCGCGATCGAACTGTGTGTGTGTGTGTGTGTGTGTGTGTGTGTGTGTGTGTGTGTGTGTGTAAGAGAGAAAGAGAGAGAGAGAGAGAGAGAGAGAGAGAGAGAGAGGGGCGCGCGGGCGCGATCGAACAGTGGAAACATAAACATACTACGTCATTTTGTTCATACAGGGACATAAAACAATAAAACACAACATTGTGCTTTAGTCACACTCTAAACTCTTGTCAAACTGTGTTTTTAATAGTAGTATTATTTTATACGGAAATCAATTAGTTATCATTCAGATGAGAATAAAGTTAGGGTTAAATAAAATGAAGGAAAACAAATATATTGATCTGGAATATAGCAAATTAATTTTAAATTAATTCAGGTACAGTTACCAAACATATCTCAAGGTCTTTTTGTCTTTTTAATAATTTAATTAATAAACGAATTATATAAAACTATTGTCAGTGCACTACAAATAAACTGGTTATATGCCTTTATTAATAAAACTTGTTTAAAAAATACAAGGCTTAACCCATTTATAAAAATGCCTTCTGCATTTCTTCTGCAAAAAAAAAAAAAAAAAAAAAAAAAAAATCGGCCGATATATCGGTTTATCGGATTTTAAAACCAACAAATATTTGTATCGGTATCGGCCTTCAAAATCCTTTATCAGTCGGGCTCTAATCACAGACATTCACATTCGGACAGAATTTGATTTCTCAGAGGACCGTTGAGTTCAGGTAATTTGCTCTGGAATTTTTACTGAGGTTGCGTGAGAAAAAAAACTGGGCTGATGTCGCGGTTCGGTGCATACAGTCAGACGATGAACAGTTAGTTACAGGAAATCCACACTCCAATCCAGAAGGAGAAGCACACGGTAATGTAACTCAAATGGTACAGCAGCGTTCTTGATAACGTCACTCACAAAACTTTAATATGTGGTTCAGGCAATATGTGCATATGTACTCAGATTATCTTAAGTGTATGTACATCATGTATAATAAAATTAAATGACAACCCTGTCAGTAAGTTTTAATGGTCAATATCCATTATAAAAGTAAAAAGTATAAGAAGCTATACAATAAGAAATAAAGACAAGCAAACAATTCAGTCAAACGTACAAAGTACAACTACCTCAGGGGGGACAAAATGCTGCTCGGCAAACTGTAATTTGCACTGCTGTCTGTTTAACATAAATAAAAAGAAACCTAGCGTAATTGTTTTATATGGATAATGTTTTTAAAACACTTACTCGTGTAAAATATCAAGTGGGCGTTGATACAGTTTCCTATGCAATGACGTCAGGCAATCATAACAGTGGCCGTTTATGGAAAAGCCTTAAAGGAGCCACCTCTCTGGGTTATTTCAGACAGATGGGCAGAATGAGGGTTGAAAACAATTGTTTTTCCACATATAATAATAATAATATATAGGCACACATATATATATATATATATATAGAGAGAGAGAGAGAGAGAGAGAGTTTTTTTTTTTAGCAAAACGACTTAACATAAGTGAACCCCAAGGAACATATTAAAATAAAATAATCCATGTCATGACCCTTTTAACAGTGCTCATGGTTTATTGTATAAAAAGAATAAGAGATGACTGTTACAAAAGGGTGATCTGAAAGATGTGTACAGTAGCATGCTGCATGGTCCTAGACTCTAGTGTGGTGCTGCTGAGCTAAAGGAGTCTGCAGAAAGGCAAAGAGAGTCCAATTCCTTTGGGAATTAGCGACCAGCAATGGGAAGTCGGCAACAACACACAGACAAACCTCCCAGCAAGCAGCCACCCAAGGTTGTGAATCCTACGAGCAGCGCTCTTTTCAATGCAGGAACTTCACACATTTCAATGGCTATTACAACTTCAAAGAATCAAATTTTCATCATTGTCTATCATCTGCCACTTGATTCATTTAAAGGAGGTTCTTTAGCATGAACTGTGAACACAAGGCCTCCAAACACTGACTTACACAAGTCTTCACGTGACACTCCAGCAGGCTGGGAAGAAAATACAGTACCATACACTCCATTTTACAGGATAATTTCAGTAAAAGGGGGAAAAGATGTTTGGCTTTATAATGAAAAAATCTTAAAAACTGTCAAAGATGACTAAGAAACACACTTAATGACAACAAATATTTGTCAAAATGTCAGAACTTTCCATGATGTGGATATCCAAGCCTTAGGATCAGATTCAGTTAGCTTGAAAGGTGAAATGGTAAGCATCTCAACATGATAATTAATGTTTCTGCTACAAATGTTTAGCGCGAGGGACAGAGAAGAAGGGGTCTCGTTCAAAGACACTGCTGAGCAGAATGACAATTAGTCTAAACAGACATTCAAGACTTAAATTCAATGTCTGCGCTTAAACCAAAATATATATTTCTGGTTAAGATTAATAACAATACAAGTATTAATTAAATAATATTTAATTATACTATTAGTTATTCCATTTCTACCCTACCTTCAGACCGAATGTTATCTTAAATATTTAATAAAAAAAAACTGAAATACTTTCCATTGTCCTGAAAAAAAGAAGAAAAAAAATGGGGAAAAAATAGTCTAGACTTAGTCTTGCCTGCATACATTAAGGACAACAAAAACTACGAGGGTGATCTAAGCAACAGACGAATGCACAAAGGCGCATAGACAAAGCAAGCGACTGTGCCTTAAATATGGTGCTTCAAGGGGGAAAGAAAAATTAGGCCAGAGAGAGGGACCACAAAAGGAAAACACTGCACTTTTCTCCTTGCATGTACAGGAAGCAAAATGAGAACTATGAAGTTTGACACTATTCAATGAGCCTTCAATACCTGTATGTGCAGACAGAATGCCAGGCTTAAGAAAGAGGGAGAAAAGACTGGCAAAATCTCCGTCACGTGAAAGCGTGTCTATATTTCTGACACCTCTGGCTCCTCTGTGAATAAAGAGCATGAGAGCCTTTTCAGAGCGGCAGACTGTGGGGCCGACTGCTTGAATGAGCCCTGCGTGCAGCTTGGTAGAGCCAAGTGTGGCCGACAAGACCAATATCGAAGTGTAAACAAGAAAGAATTTGGTGTACGAACAGAACTACAAGAAAAAAAAACATGCCTTTGAGGTGCCACTTTTGAATTCTAAAGTTTTGAAAGCAAATGTGATAACCACTAATTCATAAAACTGACATTTTTAAACTAACAGTCCCTTCAGAAGAGGTTTCTTGACTTTTGCTCGATCATTTTGATATTCAGAATGTGAAATACAAATCTGTCTCGCCGCACACATTCGCCAGCAGATTCATACACTGATGGCATCTGTTGGCTGTTTCTGACATAGTGGACTCCAAGTTATGTACACGTATGGCCTACTGGCATGTTTTAAGCTCAGACCGACAATACAAAATAAAAATATAAGATAAAATGTGGCTAAAAAAGGTATTGGAGGGTTACAGGTGGAACCTCTCAAGGACTTCCGATGGCTGTAGTGTCTGTATATCTATATAAATCAAGTTCACATTTAGTTGTTTTTAATAATACTCCTCCATCCCTGTTCCAGCACAATCCCTTCAGAATCGTTCTGGTACAATTCGCATAGTGATTAATAAAAGGAAAAAAACTGGGGGAAATTATCAATCTGCTAAGAGACATTCAAAACAAAAATGACTTGGTAAGACATTATAGGTTGGTGTGTCCACATACAGAAATGTACTTTCTGGTTAAAAACCAATTTGTGACCAATGACGGATGATCCACATGATAAACAGAGACAGACTAGTAACATAAACATGTGAATTCGCTCTCCAAATGAGAACGAGAGATCTGCACATCTTTGCGGATCAGCAGACATTACAAGGTTTCTTTAGTGCTTAGAAAGATCTTCCTATTGGCCAGGCATTTATAACCTAAAAATCTTTTTAAGGATCTTTTTTATGAGGGCCCAAGGAGTAGATTAAGATAATTTCATTTTTCAATTCTGTTTGGTGCCACTATGAGAGAAACAATACACTTCAACTTCATGAAAATACTCGGAACGTGTTTAAATGTGGACTTGTCTTCAGTGTTTTATGGGCATCCACCTTATTGTGTAATGCATAAGCAACATGATGTTCTTCAATTGTAACACTATATGGCCTCTGAACAAATGTGTTTCTCATTTAATCTAATAGTTTGAAGGAAGACATTTGCTAAAATTATTTAGATACTAGTCAACAAGCAAAACACCCAATGAAGAAAAAACAAAAACAAGATGCCTGTGGCATTGAAAACATTTTTAAATCAGCCTTTTCTACACTGGGTAGCCTTGTTTTTAATGCCATTACTGATTTTGCAATTTTCAATTTGTGAACAATGTTCCTCTGAATCCGTTCATTTTAAGGACTTAGCCTAGTTAATTAGTTGGGACCAGATTGATGAGTAAATGTTCTGAAATAGTTGCAATAGTCCGATTGTGAGGTAACAACTTGATTATAATCACACTTCTGGTTATTACAGGCTTTAAACGAGCCAACAACCACTGATGGTGACAATGGATATAGGTGATCAGATCCCATCAGTACTTCCTGCAATTTGTTTACTGATTGGGTGACAAAAACAGTCGCTACTTATTGATTATTAATTAATAAATTAAAACATTTCAAACATGTTTTGATAAAACTTTTGAAAGAAGTTTGACTTAAATAAATACTGCTTAATTCGATGATAAAAATAAAATCACTCTCAAGAATGAACCATTGTTATTGCCCATCCTTATATTAAATTCTGAAGTTTAAATAAAAACATTACCTTCAGAGGTTTAAGATCCCTCTTCATAAAAAAGGATATATATCAAAACTGTAAATTCTGATTGGATTTTACTAATAAATAATAATACGAATATATTTGATCATTTATTAAATATAAAAATAAGGATGTCTAACATGATCTCTTACACATGGTAAAATCAGTTGCGTACAACCTCTCATATTCTTCTTAAATTCCCACATAGGTCACAAAATATAGAAACATTTATAACTGTTTTGCTTAGAACAGTTTTCCAGTATTGATGCCTTTTTTTCCTTTTTTTACAGAAGATGAGAAGTAATAAGCAAGTGTTCAGCGTAAAAGGGATTATGAAATTTATATTGTACAAAACAACAAGAACATTATTTTTTTTCCTCTTGGCCCTTCCTATTTTCTAATTGTCATATAATAATAATCGTAATAATACTAATCAAAATGTATAGATTAAGCAGCAGATAGGGTCTGTTGAGGCATCTGTGCCTTTGTTCATGTTTTTTAGCAATAGTGTGCACCTTTACACTTTACTGAGAAAAGAAGGTCAGGGAAAAATCTGTAGATGGAAAATCTCCATATAAGTGCCTTTTGTGCAGTGCAAGTGTGTTTGTTTTTTTTCTGCTTGTTGTTTTTTGTTAGCAAAGGTTTATTCAACATTATTATTATTATTTTTTACACTTTAATTCCAGAATCGAAATATTCTTAAGAGCTAAGGTCATTGCCATTTGAAATTGTGTAGGCCTACTTGCATTATAATACAGTTATATTATGAATATATGTTCAGTGGCATAAAATGGTCTTGAAATAACAATAATATTGCATATCGCAATTATTTCTGGAACAATATATCGCCCAACAAAAAAGTAGTTATTGTGACTGGCCTAATGGCAATTTCAATTATTAAAAGTTTTATATACGAGTCAGACAACCCAATTATAATTATTACTAAAAGCCAAACAGCTACATTAGCATTCATATTCGTAGACGATGAGCAGTCGAAAAAAAAAGTGTGTTGACCATTTTGGAAGATCACAGCGTGATGAAAAAGAAGTGAGGAACACAGCTTGCACTACAGCCGCTGCAAGTGTCCTTCCTCTGCCACACAAAGGTGCTGTTGGGCACTTTAAAGGTTACTTTAAGTGTTAAGCAAATGAAATACCATTTAGTGACTAATACACAAAGTCTCTTGTCAGATCCTCTTTAAAGACCCATATCCTTTAACCTACTTGCCGGCCTTGGGTTTTTTTTTTTTTCCTTCGGACAAGCACCTGGTATGAGGGGACAACTAGACAAAACAGACACTTGAGCTGAACACTGAAGGGAAAGAGGGGGAAGGGGGAGGAGGACAGAATCACGTCTGGATCTTGAATTCTGTCTACCTTGGAGCCTCTAACAACGATACATGCTTGACAGCTATTTTAACAAGTCCATTCAATTTACGGCTCCTGCTAAACAAAATGCCTCTTGCTTGCAATTAGGCATAATTTCACTGCTGTTTGCATTTATTTTCGTATGCAAAATGGTTTGCAAAAACATTTCAATACATGCTCTTTCAGAAAATGACTGTGTAATTTCTACACCACTAGCAGCAGATAGTATATAAATGACATAACATGAACACTATCCCCTGTCACCCATTGGCCGCCAAACAGACTCCATCCCAAACTCACACCATTGGTTGAGCCACTGATCAGGATGTTTCACAGCACCACAGAACCATATTGATTATGCTTTAAGGGAAATACAAATGGCTTACTTATAATGGTCTTTTTCATATTAAACAGAATCGGCAAGAATGAGAATTACAAATCAGCATTATTAAAAAAAAAGGAGTATAAAGGAGTCTCACAAGCAGCTTAGATCCTCGTGCACAGTTCATTCAGAAAGCTCTGGTTATATGAGCTCTTGCACGGCTCAAACATTCCTTGCGAAGCTCTGTGTCACTGGCCAGCCATGCAGGCTTTCTTGTGGCCCAGCATGCTTAATCAAACTGTAATTACTAACAAAAGCAAGTCAGTGCAGGCACCAGAGGGTGAAAGTGCCCAGACTCCGCCACAATCACGCAGGACCTTAATTACCGTCATTTGCAATGCCACACATTTGACTGCACTGCAAAGTGGCACATTTGCAAGAACTCTCACTAGAGCTCAAGATTTTTATATTTCCCTTTTCAAAATTAGATCAGAAATTGTAGACTGGAATGTTGTAAAATATAATTCTCTCTTTATTTATTTTACCTTTTGATATCATCCAATAAATCTCCATTTAGACTAAATGGAATATAAAATATAAATGACAATTTTTATCAAGTTTACCAAGTTTATCAATCAACCAACAATATGATCAATTATATTTTTCATATTTTCATCTTCTGATTTTAGTCAAGTATGATTAATGTAGTTACTCAAACACACTCTTAAAATGTTGTGATCACATGATGCACATTCAAATTTGATTTGAGATAATAACTAAACAAAAGCACTTTTTTAGTTCAAAAAGTAATAAATCTGTCTTTGTGATTAGATGCTCTTTGTGATGCATTTTCCCTAGTCTCTACCACATCAATCCTGGTCAACATGTCTCCACGTTTCGGTGTTAAATTACTGGGTAAGCCATGAAAATTAGAGATCCAATTGTCTTGTAGAATTTATTTCAGGTCAAATACAAAAACACCCAATATAAATTTGACAGGACATTCTGAAATGACCTGCACGTCATCTTCAAAGAGCAGTTCTGCAGAAACTAATTCCTAAATTGTACCCCTTGAAAAGATGCTTTCAATTCAGACGATACTGAAGTCACATGCTTTCCATATGATATATAGACATGCCATAAATACACACAAGTTAAAAAGAATGGACTGTCCATAAAGTAGCCTAAAAAAATTTATTTTCTTCCTTTTGAAATCTTGTGTTAGAGTTCCATTACCACTACTGCAAATTGTATGATAACATTTACAGCAAATATGAATATCTATTATAAGGCGGCTCTCTAAAATGTCTTGAATAAGACAGGTAGTCCTCACCACAACCAAATATCCCGCTCAATGGGCACAGCTCGCCTGAGAACAACAATGAAAGCTCTGTGGCCAATTATAAAAGGACAGCCGCCGTCTTCCTGTGAGTCTGCTACTGTTGGACTGCTTTCCCCCCTTTTTCTTTCAATTCCCTCTTTTTGGGGGCCCTTTTGCAGCTTTACTTTAGAGTGGCCCCTACTATTAAACGAGAGCCCTCAACCAGGCGGGGTATACTTGCCCGCTCACAATCAGAGATAGTCTGAGAGTCCACCCAAACACCCCACTCTGCCAAACCTGTCTCACACATTCAAGCCAGCAGAGTGTCTGAAGTCTCATTGTCATTATTGTTTCACAAGGACATGAAAAAAAAAAGATTAGACATCTCCATTTCAGTATAGATGGATTTTATGAGAGGATGTTTTCCCGTCTAATGCACAATAGCATTTATTAATATATATATATATTATTATTATTTAAAATAATCTACATATATCATGATCTAAATATTTGTGTAGAATTTTCATATAAAACATAAAATACAGGAAATATTTACACACCAAAATACCTTTGACTTTTTGACCTGTATAATTTCCCCCCAAATATTCTTTTTTTTTAATGATTCTTTTTTTTAAGTGTAAGAGAATTTGAACTTTTACAGAATTACAAATGCAAATAAGAATTGTGACCCAGAACAATCCAAAATCAAACAGTAAAAAAAAAAATATATATACCAGTTTCTCGTCCACAGTGATGAGCTGGGATCCCCAGCCCTGCTGTTCTGCAAGCCTCCATCCTGACGTGCTTATTGACCTGCAAAACAGGAAGATGAATTTAAAAAATAATAGAGATAACAAGCAGACACATACACAAAAAAACTGTGCTTAGGTATAAACAACAGCACAGTGAAATGTTTTGAAGGAGGAGGATGTGTGTCGAGGGACAGGAGAAAGGAAGGCACACATCTCTCGCCTCGGCCCCCATTAATTCTGCCTGCTGAGTTTCTGGCAGGCTACTATAAGCCAGTAAGCTACAAACAGCCATTGGTGTAGTCCTGCCAGTCTGCAGTCACAGCCTTTGAAACATCACATTAAGAAATAAATGTTTTTCTCTAAAACACATTGGGCACCCTTTTATTCAATGATTTTTGCAACCTCTTTTTGCCAAGATTACAGCTCAGAGTTTCCTCCTATAGTGCCTGATGAGTTTGGAAATCACCGGACAAGAGATCAGAGACCATTCCTCCATAAAGAATCTCTTCAAATTCCCAGGTCCATGTTCCCACTCATTTTCTAGGTTCAGGTCAGGGACTGGGACGGTCATGGCAGAAGCTTCAGTTTGTGTCAGTGACACGTTTTTGTTAGAGATGCATCGATTACAATTTTCTATTCCGATTTCCGATTTTTCATTGACTTTGACCTGCCGATACCGATTTTAGCCATTCCGATTTCATTTTTTCTAACCACTATACAGCACACACACAAATGTTTATTTTGTATTTTTTTTTAACCCTTTGACGCGTATATTTACATTTAGAGCAATTCTAATCTCTGCAATTCTCCATCTGTGATCCGTCAAGAGTCTTTGGCCACTCAAACGTTCCTCCTCGCCGTGCATTAAGACAATATAGACACCTGTCCTCTTCCAGGCAGATTCGTAACTTTTCCTGTTGATTGTGACTTCTTAATTATTGCCCTGATGATGGAAATGGACATGTTCAATGCTTTCGCTATTTTCTTACAGCCACTTTCTATTCTGTGAAGCTCAACAATCTTTTGCTGCACATCAGAACTATTCTTTGGTTTTACTCATTGTGATGGATGATTAAGATAATTTGGCCTTTGTGTTTCCCCATATTTATACTCATGTGAAACAAGAAGTCATAGCTAGACAATTCAATTTTTGTAGTCACCCTGGTGTGCTAAAAATGTAAATATTAATGAGAATATACTTGAGATATTTTACTCAGAAAAAATTCTAGGGGTGCCAATAATTGTGGCCGACATATTTTGGAGAAAAAATTAGCTGGAGGACTCAGCAAACACAAGGTCAACAATTTAACAGAATTACAAATCCTCAGATCATATTTATTTATGAAAAAAATCAGCAAAGCATATGTGCTAGCATTTCATTTTCTAGTATGTTGTTCATTCAGAACCTAAATCTTAGTTAAATCAAAAGGAATGTAGTCATATGTTACATCCTATAGCACTGTGCCTACTTTGTCTTGATCTGATATTCAGCGGACGGAAGAGAACTTAAATATCAGAATGAAACAGAAGTTGCAATAGCCTATCTTTTCTTCCCCATTGTGACATATATCCAAGTGAAACGGCTTCTCAAAGAAAAAAAAATTAAGGGTAGGACTTGATTTTGTCCATGGGGAACTGTGGTTTGCCATTGCTGTGATGTCATGTGAGTGACAGGCTGCCCCGCCCTCACGCCAGTAAACATGTCATCAGAGAAGAGATGTATGTCCTTACAAGAGGGAGGGGAAGTTATTTCGATTAAAGATATAGATAATAAATACTGCACTATCCAATAAAAAACCCTGAATATTCTTTTTTTTCTTTTCATTGTACTATATTATATAATAGAATGTTATATAGATGTTAAATATGCTACTTAATATATTCTGTATTTTCAGCCTACGTTCGACGCACGGGTAACCTTCACACTAACAGTCATGACACATGACAGTCACACTGACATCCGACAATAACAATCAATAAACAAGCGTAGAGGAATTAGAACAATATCACTAATAGCCAGTTTCATTCCTATGTTATAGGCTAAATGGAGCACTGCACAGCTCAGATTATAGCCTATTGTTTGGTTGACTATCATAAAAAGTTGTTACCCGTGTAACGTTAACGTATAAAGAACAAATGAGGGACGATGCAATCTATTACGATACCACAAAAGATGTGCGTCAAACAGCCATCTTTTAAAACTAAAGAATTAACAGATGACACCCTGTCTGTTAGTTAGCTAACCGGCTAATACTGTAACTCAAACCAGATAAACAAACCGACCGAGCGTTATTTCTTTGCATCTAAATATAAAAATGCAAAACAATTATTTGAATTGCTGGTTATTACCTGGCAGGATTCACAAATGTTTTTGTGACTGAGTTCAGAGAGATAATTCGGCTTAAACCAAAGAGTGACATTGAAGACGCCATGTTGATGTTCTCACCGCTGTACGGCAACACACAGCGTCCAAACGCAAGCGATGCGTATTTCTTCTCTTCATGAAGTGAGAGTAGAGACTTTGAGGGGGGAAAGTTTCTGAAATTCTTTGTGATGTTCATCTTAAAATTACAACACCTCTGGATGTGTCTGTTACTGGCACAGAGCAAATGAGAAATTGAGCTAATAACTTTATAACACCTGATTTTGATTTCACACTGTTTTATGTGGTTGCATAATTTGCCCTATAGTTTTGGCTCATGTTAGAAAGGTTAATCTAATTACCTAATGCATCAAATGAATCGTAATTTGAACAAATGGGTGCCAACTTGCACAACAAGTACAATTTCTCCATTACTCACCAGGTGATGATTTTTCAGTTAACATGGCAAATATGATAGGGTTTTGTGACAAGTGTTTACTAATTCTGAGAGCAAATGACATTTCTGTTTAGATGTCATAGAATGGCAGTTAATTTAAAAAATAATTAAAAGCACTCAAAAATGGTAAATTTGCAGCAAACGAGTTGCCTATAATTAATAACATTAAAATGATGCTGCTGAAAACATGCATTTTTGGGGAAATTTGAAGCATGTAATATACAACGCATGCATAAAACATAAATTAGCTTTCACATTTTTTCATTGTTAAGTTTAATTTGACTCCTTATTTGTTGCTTAAGCTTGAAAGATATTTAGCCTATATATCCCAACAATAGAAAAAAATGGCTCTTATAGAAGAAAAACAGAAGCAAGCATCCATGGCATGTCCCTTAATTTGAGTTCAGGTCTCTTCAAAGGTTCTCTCTAGATGGGTCGATTTCCTCCTCAGTTCTCAGGACTGGACCAAAGCAAGACAGCCCTCTCTTGGGACTTCAAGCATACCACAGCATAACACACTCATGTTCTGCTATTTATCAGTTCCTGGATTCTTCTTTTACTTTTGCATTTCCCCATTCATTGCCATTAGGTTGTATATGTGTCGCCTGTAAAGGGACCAGGAATCTTCTTTATGGATGAGATGAAAGTTCCTATTGATCATTGAAAGAATTGAGAGGTCCAAGGACCATACTTAAGTGCCGGAATCTCCATTTTGCTTTAATGAGGCCCATTCATTCATCTACACTTTACCACAGAGAGGGCGTTGAGTGTGGCAGTCCTGTCTTGGACATAAACACGTTCATTTCCATTTTGAAATGTGAAATCAGCAAGGATGATGAAAAAAAATGCCAATTTAAGTTGTAAAATGATGTGAATATTCACCTTATCAGCAAATATAAATGGCATTTAGATAGTATTTTTTCTTTCAATGTTGTTTTTTTGACGTCTAAATGTCAAAACTGTGTATACTTTATAATATATAAACATTTTAATCCAACCTGTAAACTAATAAACACAAGTGATAAGTAAAGCATTGTCTCTCAAAGAGTTAATCTATGGGAAAGCAAAAGGAGAAAAACAGAGTGGCTTTACTTTTCTGTTTCCCTCCCATCCCTCCCATCCCTCCCTCCCTCCCTCCCTCCCTCCCTCACTCTCTCTCTCTCTCTCTCTCTCTCTCTCTCTCTCTCTCTCTCTCTCTCTCTCTCTCTCTCTCTCTCTCTCTCTCTCTCTCTCTCTCTCTCTCTCTCTCTCTCTCTCTCTCTCTCTCTCTCTCTCTCTCTCTCTCTCTCTCTCTCCTGTCCCGTTTGAAGGAGATGCGAGCTGGCAGCACAGGAGAAGCTTGAAGATTAATGGTGTAAAGGGGGGCTCTGACAGCCTTTCCGCTGGTTGCAGTTCTCCTGGGTGGCCCAATTGGTCTTGGATGTCACTCTTGCTACTTAATCTTGTGTATGTGAAACAGCCTGACATGCTTGAAGAACTCAGTCTGTCCATGTCTGTATAGACATCAACCTGTGAGACAGTAACTAAGGCACCTTTCATAGGATGTCCACAGCTCTAATTTAAAGAGCCAACAAAGTTCTTAGAATCTTTTTGATAGGATTCAAAACAGCATTTATTTGATCAAAAATAAAACCGTATTATTGTGAAATATTATTACAATTTAAAACGGTTTTCTAGATTAATACATTTTAAAATGTTATTTATTCCTGATGGCAAAGCTGAATTTTCAGCATCACTCACTCCAGCTTTCAGTGTCACATTATCAGTGTTGAAAACAGTTGTGCTGTATTTTCTTTTGTGGAAACAGTGATATATATTTTTTTAAGGATTTTTGATGAATATGAAGTTCATATATATATATATATATTTAAATCTAATTGACCCCAAACTTTTGATCAATTGAATGTATCCTTGCCGAATGAAGATATTAATTACTATTATTTATTTTTTATCTCACTGACCCCAAGCTTTTGAACAGTAAGGTGTATGTAAAAACTAAAGCACAGCTTGTTACCCAGTTGTGTTATGGTGAGAAGGGATTCCCAGACAGATTACTGATCTGAGAAGCTCAATTCTCTGGAGAATAGTCTGCCAGCCTGTCGTCCTGTGGCTGCAGGGTAAATCCTAAAAAAACAACTAGGATTGCCACAAAACGGTATCCTTGTATAGAGATATATTACTCAATATAGTCTGGTACATTTGATGCTGTAATCAGTAATTGTGGGAAAAGTATAGTTTAGTATCAGTGAATGAGTTATTATTAGGCTAAAAGTTTAACATTATAGCCGTCTTTCTGTTTCAGCAAGAGATGAGGAAATCACTTTCGATGAGACGTGGGAATAAATGTTTCTGCTGTTAATTAGACATCTTTTCCCGTGCCTTCAATTAGTATTTTAGACATCAGCAGAGTGGATGTGAACTGCTTTCTTGTGTGACCTTTGTGACTTTTAACCCTAATCCTCTCCCCCTTAAAACTCACTTTCTGTCTGTCACCCTGAGCGTTTTCTCATTATCTATCCCCTCGCTCGCCTTCAGAGGGACAGTAAAGCTTCACTGTATTTTGCCTCTCTTCTCTTATCCTACTTTTAATCTCCTCACACCTGCTGTGGCTCCTTCAGCCTGCATTTGAAAACATGTTTTGAGAAAGTCCACTTCCTGTCCACTGAGGCGTCATTGCAAAATCGTGACTTGTTTTTCACCTGATGTACTCTAAACAACAGTCATAGTCTCAGTTTAAATTGTAAAGCCCAGGTTTCCTGCATCCTGGGAAACAGTGTGTTTACTAGTTTGTGATGACGAAGAAGTTGCTCTTTCTTTTAAACCTCAGTTTCGTGTAGCCGTAAGCTGCCCACATAGTGTCGTAAGTGAAGCTGTGGGCTGGTGTAAACTGTTTGGACAAAATGAAATAATCCACCTACAGCGCTTGGAGCACAGCCCTGGAGGAAATCAAATAGAGTAATCAAATATTTACAGGACAAAAACGATTAATTGAGTGTCCCAAGGTATGATTCACATTCGGTGCTTCTTTGAATGGGGATTATTTGTCTCTTCAAAGGAAACCATGTCACCGGAGGTTAAATGTTTCCATATGGGATGACAATTGGCTTTAACAATTAAGTAATTAGTGAGAAATAATTACTTGAACACACATTATAAGAAGATAAATAAACTGCTTGGTGTGTAAATAAAAGTCTGTAGTGAGTGTACAGAGGAAAGCATTTACTGAAGTTTGTTTACTGAAACAAACACCATATCATTCAAAAGTTTGGGGACAGTATTTTCCATGCTTTTGAAATAAGTCTTTTATGCTCACCATGCTCACCATTAATTTCATCAAAAATATAGTAAAAACTGTAATATTGTGAAAAATTATTAAAAAGTAAAATAACTGTTTTCTATTTTCTATTTTAATACAATTTATTATTACTTATAAATGTTGAAAAGTTTTGCTCAGTAATATTAAACTATGATATATATATTACATTTTCTGTCACACATGAACACATTAATGTGTCATTGATGAATAAAATAATTAATTTCTTACTGACCCCAATTTTTTGAATGGTAGTGAATATTAGCCAATTACCACAAATAAGGTACAAAATAGACCCCAAAGTGTTTTATTTTTATTTAATTGCAACATATAGTCGGTGAAAGAAGGTACTCACCATTCAAGAAAAGTTGACTGCCAACTTTAGAAGTTTAGAAATTTAGTTTAGTTTTTCTTTTTCAATGGGGTATTAAAATTTTTGCAAGCCTGTTACCAAAATATCTAAATATAGTTTAAAAAACATTTGAACATTGTGTGTGATTTTATGAATTGTATTTTGTACACATTAAATCAATTAAATCAACAAGCTATATAGAAATTATATTATATAATCATAAAAATAAGATTAATGGATCCTTTCTTCAGTATGTCAGGGAAGAAAAGTATTGTAATTATTTTATTTATTTTTGGGGTGTCACAATTTTAAGAAATATTATAACACTTCAAATTATTTTAATTGTTAGAAACAGACAAAAGGGTTAATCTAAGGTGTGATATAAAGTATTACTTAATTTATACTGAATATATAAAAGGTTAAAAAAAGGGACATTAAAGTGTATTCATGGAATGTGCCATATAGATATCTAAAAACCTCAAAGACCTGCTTAAAAAGTATGACATGCTTATCTTCATTAGGACATTACATGAACTATTAAGGCGCCACATCTGGACATCTAAATCTTCCTCTCAGTAAATCTGAAGGGGGAGTTAGTCCAAAGTGAGGTCAGTTGGATAACCTGGATTGTCTTTTCCATTCATGCAAGGAACACAATGGCTGCAATGACCACCACTCGATGACCTTTTCAACAGACCTCATGCCCTTGTTTGATTGACATTTCTCTTTGACAGCAGGGGGCGGAGACAGCTTTTGGTGGGCAATGGGGAGGGCAGATTCTCCTAGCTGGGTAAATCCTTATCCACATCTTTTCCTTTGGACAACAAAGAGTGTGATGTTTTTGTCTGAAATAAGGAGCCAGATTCCTTGTGTTTTGATGAGTGGGCCACCTGGGACACACATCTCCATCATCGCGCCAAAAGATGAGAGAGAAAATAAGATGGGAAGAGAGGAGATGAGAGGAGGACGGAGGAGAAAGAAATCCTCCAAAGGAGCACAAACAGAAGCTTGAATGACAAGCTCAATGGAGACCGTTCAGCCAAGTGACCAAACCTCTTGTCTGTATCATTAGATTGTCTCTTGCAAATGAACCAAAAAGAGCAGCTCACAGACACTCCAGTGACGTAAGCAAGTGAAGTTATCTTTCAAACTCCTACTCAGAGTAATCTGCATTGGTTATAACACAACATGACGGTAGAAGGATCATAACTAGCTCACTTACTTCATCTTTTCCAAAAAAAAAATCTTCCTCAGTTTTAGTCATTTTTAAACTAACTGTAAACAATGACCAAGTTTCTGAAATTATGGCTTTTCAGTAAAGATTTGAAACTGCACATGACTTTGTGATGAAATAAGATTCAAAGCTGAGAAGTCATTTACTGAATAAGTGTCCATGATCCAAAGGAAAAACATTTGTGATAAATTCTTTTATTTGATTTTGAAAAACTTTTATATGATTTTCGAGAAATGTTTGAATTTAATCACATATAAATTCATAATAACATATTTTCTTTACACCTTGAAAACGTGTACAGATCTTAATCTTTATTTTCTAAAATACAAAACTGTCATTATTATTATTATGTATACACATATTAATCTTTGGTTTCTAAAAAATGAATTAATAAAGAAATGAAGGTAAAAATTCAAAGTAAAATAATTATTTTAACAAATATCATGAATTATTTATTTATTTTGGGGAGTTGCACTACATAATGGTTTTTCATTCCATGAATGAATTTCATTTTAATTTATTTAATGTATTTTTTTTATTAGTCAAATAGCACAAAAGCTTCACCCTTAGTGGTCCACAAATAAATAAAAAGTCATATGGGATTAGAACAAACTGGAAGATTGACAAGTGACATGATTTACATTTTAGTGTGAACTAATCCCTTAATATCTGGCTATTATCTGGGTTTCCCACTGCAGCTGATATCACTGATAGCTCACACATGTTGTTTGCTTTAGTGAGAAGGTGTGTGGTGCCATGCTGAGAACCCTGACATGCATAGGAAAACACCCTGGCCGTATCTCAATTTCCTCCTCTCTTCAAAACACAAATACGGGAACACAAACAAGATCTCGCTAGCTGGCTTTTGTCCCGAGTCCCGTTGTCAAGACCGACTCAGGGTGGGAGAGACTACTGTGTTTATTTTTAATCCTGGGGCTTTGAGTAAAGTCACCGGTGGCACTGTATCCCGGTCATGCATAAGACATAGATCGGCCCCCTGACTGGGGACAAGCTGAAACTGTTCAAAGAGAAAAACCCTTCACAGTGTGGCACGGCACTGGATCACGAGGACCAGATGGATGTCAAGGGAACATCTGCTGCATTTCCACAGGGGCAAGCCCCTTCAACAGGTTGTGAAAGCTTGAGATTACTCGGCTGTTTAGACTGAGGGAGAGCAAAACATTCGCTGCTTGAGAAAACACCAACGAAGATGCTTTGTTTTCCTTGTACACAAAAAGGTTCCTCGATGAGTCACGCATTACCATTTCTGACTGAGAGGACTTAAATGATGAGGCGAGCGAACACAACTGGGAAAATACTTTTAAGAGGAGAGCAAGCAAAAGCATTTCCCCTCCTTCTCAAAAGTCATCCTAACAAAGATCACCACGCTCCGTTCCAAGTCTTTGTCAGTTGCTGGTGAATTCCTGCTAAGGAACTAAAAATAATCTCTGTCTAGACACGTGTGAGACACTAGGCAAGTGTGAAACTGAGCCAAGCGAGAAAAATGATATGCAAATAGAGTTAAGACTGGTATTATAAAAGACATCCCATGTGGGAGGGTTTTAAGAGCGCTCGGTGGGATAAAAAGCAAGACTGAAGTCAAAAACAAAACAAAAACAAAAAAAGCTGGGATGTGTTTGTCTCAGAACCTGCAAGGTGTCACGGTGTGTATCTAATTACATTATTGACATTCAGATAGTGTCGCACGAAGCATAGGAATGGGGCATTTAATAAGTTCCTGGCCTTAGGGCCTGTGCAATCTGTCTGTGGGCCTCTTCTTCGGAAAGACAAGCCAATTCTAACAGGCCAAACTGGTTTTCTGCAGGGTTTCTGCTTTGAGGGTGGGCTCCATTAGCGTGACCAAAGGGAAGCAGAGCGCCCAGAGAAAGAAGGGGCAAAGGGCTTTCTCTGAGAGCGGATAGACAAGAGCAGCAGACTAGAGAAGAGCGTCAGCCGCAGACAGAGGAAGAGCAGATCAAAGAATCGCATGGGCAACCTGCGTGACAGACATTGTATCAAAGCAACGTGTATAGTTTGAAAAGAGAGGGAGAAAAAAATGAACCTGGCTGGATCAGGAACCCTGTCTGAGAAACGTTAACTTCCCTTTTTTTATCTACATCAGACCACAAGCGCATGAAATTTGTGTTCGAGACAGAGATTAGATGAGGAAGTAATGATACGATGGACAGTTTGATTATTTTACTGGGTTGCTTTGATTTTGCTATTGAGAAGCCAATGGCTTAAAAATAACCAGCAGCATATCAGATGTATTTTACACTTAAATGCCCTTGTCAGTAATAATAAACAATTCCACATAATAAATAATTCCAAATAATTTGATATTTATAGTAATGAAGACAACACTCAGATTCAAATGTGAGGTGGTGATCATTTAAAATAAGGTTAACATGAAAGTCATAGCTAAAATAAACTAACATCAAACAATTTTTACAAGTTTAGAGCATTTAATAAATATACATTATTTATAATAATTTGATATTAAATAAAAATGTTAATTTCAACAATACATTTTTAACATATATAATTACAAACATAAAATTAACAATAGTATCTATTTAACCAAACATTAACCTCGATTAATAAATGCTCTAAAAACGGACTATTGTGCAGTTCATACCTTATAGATTAACTAATGTTAATATATTTAACCTTAAAGTAAAGTGTTGCCGTGAGGATTGTAGGTCGAGGGTAACTGGTAGGTTGAGGGTAACTGGTACATGTGCTCAAATCGATTTAAAAGCAGTACAAATGGTTTAACCCCAAAATAAGACATCAAGTGGCAATTGGCGGGCAAAACATACACAGGTTAACACTTTAAATATACAGAAACACAGCCTGTGTGAATCCTAAAACTACTCTGAAACAAGTCTGGAGACTAAATGCACATCAGAGAGGTGCGCAGTCAGGAGTCTAAATTTGTGGAGAGGAATTTGGATAATACCAGCAGGAAGCAGGGGGTGAGGCCGCAGAGCGTGGCTGGGCAAAGAGTGAGGTGGTAGACGGGGAGGAGTCTCCACAGATAGTTGGAGGGCTTAAGCCTGGCGGACAGGGACTTGTCAAATGCAGCTGTCGCAGACACTGATTGATAGAGTTTGTATTCCAGCTCAAACTAGTGCCAAGTAAATGGGTGTGTCGTATTTTCGAACAACAAAAAAGAACGTAGAACTCATTTTGTCAAGGAAGCCATTGTAACATTCTCTAAAAAGAATAATGAGTTCAAGGAACATTTGCAATAATAATAAAAAATACAATAATATAATATATAATATAATAAATTATTTTCCATAAAGGTGCTGAATGAATGCTCGGATTTTGAGCCATTATAAGAAATATGGATTGGTCCACCCATCATATTGTATGTATATATATTATTTACATAAATTCCACACACACCACATGCCAACCAACTAATAAACAACATAGCTTATCAGATAGCTTATTAGTTTTACAAATAATGGTGAAAATCTGATCTGTTTAAAGGACTTTGGTTCACCTGCTACTAAATCAGCATATGTGTGGCCCTTGACCTAAGGGTGACAAATTTGTCAGTCAGCTCATCAAAACATGTGGCTTTTTGCATCTATGTCTCCAGTGGGTTATAAAACAACGACGAGAGGTCCAAAAAATTCCTTCTAGCAAGCAACACTTCAAACCCTATTTCCACTTTGAAGTTTGATTGAATCATATCCTGCTAGGTAGCACCTCCTGTTCTTCCAAAAGGCTGATGAGTTGACTGAAACTCTCCCTCACAGCCTCCATGTTGTTTGTTGTGGTGCCTGCAAGAATCCATGGCTTCCCTCGGTTCAGCAGCTGCAGTTCAAAGTACTTCTGTATCTGAAAAATAAATAAATAAATAAATATTTTATTATGACCGCTCTCTAAAAATAGCACCAAGAGAATGTTGGCTGGTCTTCCCAAAAATACCTAAAATGATTGTGCAGATTTGGTGAGAATCCAGCAGGCAATAACTCAAATTCAAACTGAAATGCTGTTTAAAAAAATAACTGAAAATTGAAAAGAGATTTATTTGACTGTTTATATGTTTGGGATACAAATTAATCTTTCATTTTGCCTTCAAATTCTTCAGGTTCCTCTAACCTAATTAGAACCCAGGAAGCACATACCATTAAGGCTTTATAATTATTACACATTATCTCTGTTGTATCTTAAAGTATGCATGCACTTGTCTTGCAGGTGATCTGTATCCATTCTTATTATGTTATTTCTGATAGGGGTTAATTTGACCCAAACAAAAAACACTTTATAGAATAATTATAATGTGAAAATGCATTGCATTTAATCATGTTTTACATCAGAAGTCACAAGACCCCAAACGTAGTTAAATCCTTTATGGAGGATCCTTCAAGTGTGTAGTCGAGATATTCAAGCTATTAAAATGGTCTGGTTTCTGAGACCCTAAAACATAATATAAGGGATATTTTACTATAACAATAAGACTTCTTTTCTCAAAACAAATCCTCTAATCATCTCTAAATAGTTAAAGGTAAAAAAAAGGTAAAAAGCTTGGTATACTTCTTAGGTCAAAACATTCCTCACAGAACAGCAGAAATGTGTTTGTGTCCAGGCGGTGTAATGTGAGGTTCATGTGCAGCAGGGAAACTATGCAGATTTGGTTAATGTACTTGGTATATACAAAACTGATAGTAACAGGTGATTAAAAGGACCATATGTCAAATCTTTGTGCTCTGTCAAAGCTTTCTTGATTATACTTTTATGTCAGCACTTCATTATAACACTTGCAGATCAGAACCATCTGTTAAATTTGATCAAGTCAAGGAATATCATGCAGCTTCTGCTCAAAAGTCACAACAAGACTAACTCTGTAAGTCATAGCAAGGATATTTTTAGTTTTGCATGAGTCATTTGTGATAATAAAAATCACATTTAATGTAGAAAAACATTTGATGTCCTTTTTACTTAACACAAAATCTAGCAGACTATTTAAGGTCACAAAAGTCTGGACTATTGATAGTGCCTATAGGATATCAAAGTCCACTAAAGTGATGTACAGCTTTTTTGCATTTACCTCCAAAACTCTGGAACAGCCTTTCTGATAATGCCCAGGGCTCAGACACACTCAGGTTTAAACTAGATTAAAAACCTCTCTTTAGCTGAACTTTTACAAAATGCATCTCATTACCTACTATTTCTACCAGAAAGACTCGGGAGAATAATACTGTAACAATTAAGCATTTATTAACAGCTCGGCAAGCAATATTATGATAAAGTTCTTTGGCGTAGGCCCCGTCCGTAGCTCGCAATTCGGGGGTCCGGACTCTGCATTTCCTGCCTGAAGACGAAGGCAGGGGCGCAGCCGACCCCCTGTGAGGTATGGGAAGGGACCATCCTGGTGGTGGTGAGGAGGAAGGAGGGGAAGGAACCCTCTTGGTGGTGGGGTGGAGGTGAATGAAAGCGTCAGCATCTGCGAACTCAGACATGTGTAAGTACCCATCTTTTATACCACAAGTATTAGAACCTGATTGGATAGATGAGAAGGTATTTGAATTGAATTGAACTTTCAATTGAGTCTTCCCGGCAGAACTTATGCTAAAGCTTTTATTTCAGTCATGTCTGATGAAATGTTAAATGCAAATTATCATCTTTCTGAAATTTGAACAGCAGCTTTCTACCGCAGGATGCCCATCCCAAGGTAACTAAAGACACTACCAGCTCGAGTTTGGACACAGCCTCACTTGACAGCAGATAATGCCAACAACGGATGGACTTACATGATCCTAATTGCAATGGTTACAATCACAACCTGTATTGACTGCCTTAGCGTTGCCAGTACCACAATAGTGTAATGCTTTTAAATGTTTCATATATTACACACGTACATCATTACTCACCACCGTATCATCAAGCTATTCAAGATCTATATCAACATCAATCATAATGCAAATTGAAAGGCATCACTAACTTTTTGCTTAGTTTAGAGTGACAAATCGTACCTGTGTACTTGGAGGTCAAAAGGCAACCTGCTACGCAAAATGCATACAGATTTGCAGGCCTGCATTGTCACGGTAGATGTATTTTCTGGTCTCTTCTAGTCTCGTGTTTATGTTGTTGTATGAGTGCATGTGCGTGTGGGCGTGAAAGATTGGCATTCCTGATCCGCTCCAGCTGATCATCATCACACCACCAGCTGTAATCGATCTCTCAACTCCATATATACTTACCGCTGTTTCCTCATCATTGTCAGATCGTTGTCTTGATGTCCTCGGTGGTGGTGTTCCTGTGTCCTGTTCCGCCTGGTGTTCCTCGTCGTCGTCGTCGTCGTCGTCGTCGTCGTCGTCGTCGTCGTCGTCGTCGTCGTCGTCGTCGTCGCCGTCGCCGCCGCCGCCGTCGTCATCATCATTGTCGTGTGGGTTTGGGTCGTCGTTTCTTCGTCACCTCTTCACTGCACTTCTTCAAGGGATCCTGACCATCGAAGTCCCTGCGTCTCTTCACCATCGGCTGTACTGTGTTCCACAACTTAATTTATGAAAAGAGTAACTCGCTTTTGCTTCCTGTATTTCTTCCAGCAGACATGAAATGTATATTTTATTGTTATATGACATTATTTGTTGCTACAGATGATCACAACTACTGGGAATTCTTTTCTGACTATTCAACTGTGGCTGGCTGCTCACTAGGGCATTGATTTAATCCTAAATTCCCTGTTCATTACAATCCAGTGACATCATTGTATCATTGAAACGTGTTTTCTGTAAAGCTGCTTTGAAACAATATGTACTGAATTGTAAGAACCACTATACATTTAAACATGAACCAAATTGCACATGAGCAAAATGACAATACCACCTTATTTTATTATCAATCTTTTATCCACAGAAAATTCACTACCACACCGCAGTACAAAAAAAACTACCGTTCAAAGTTTGAGGTCTTTTAAAAAAAAAATCAGCATAGAAGTATTAAATAAATCAAAAGTGACAATAAAGACATTTATTATGTTACAAAAGATTTCCATTTCAAATGTATTGCAGTTCTTGCAGCTATGTCATCACAGGAATAAATTACATTTTAAAATGTTAAAATAGAAAACAGTTATTTTAAATTGTAATTATAATTCACAATGTTTCTGTTTTAACTAAATAAATGCAGCCTTGGTGAGCATAAGTAACTTTAAAAAAACATTTTACAAAATCTTACCGACCCTAAACTTCTGAATAGCAGTACATATTTAAGTAAAAAAAAAAAAAATCCTGACTGAACATTTGATATGAGATAACAATATAGGAGACGTGGTGAATCCATGATATACATTGAGATACACAGAGATCATAATCTGTTATCAACCATCTACCTTCCTCAACACAAAAGAGATACAGCATCAGATGTCCCTAACCAAATGAGATAATCTGCAATCTGTGGCAGATAAAAGCTCAAGGAAATACAGTTAATGGGCACATAAAGTAAGACCCAAGGATAAGTTGCTACAACAAACAGATGCAACTACGTCTATCATTTCGCAAACTGCAAGCATGATGGACACTCACTGCTAATCTATTCATAACAGACAGAAAGACCTGAAAAATCAAACAAAACTGAGTCTTTTGTCCAAAGTACTGTAACTGAATTCTATTAGAAAATCACAAATGTAGCACTTGGTTTTGCAATGCAGCGCAGGCGTCTAACTGTGCCATGTTGGGTTTTATTAGTGTCTGCTGTTTTCATGACAGCCTACTTCAGTGAGTCAGAAGATTGTGTCTCATCTTTCCTCCAGCAGAGTCTTTAGGGGGCATTGAGCTGTGCCTCGCTCATAGTGTAACAGGAGTTTAATGACAGATTAGGTCACTTCAGCCTGGGGCTTGACCGACCCAAACAGTGTTAACAAATCCGTCTTGGTAAAAGGAACTGCCCCGGGCCTGCTGGCTTACCGGTCCGTCTGTCCGACTGCATGGCTGCTTGAGGCAGGCCCCCTTCTGGTGAACACAAGGTTTGCACTGGATCTCTTAGGTCATTTAAACAGGGAAAACAAACACACAAGGATGTCTTTCTTTCTCATAAATTAATAATATTAAGTGTAAACTGTGACAGAACATAGAATAGTTTCCTTTAGCTGAGCTCACATTGGTTTGAAGTTGCGTGACAACTTGGACATGGTAAGCCTTGCGCCATGGTGGCAGATGGCTGTTGGGATGACCACTGGGTCATACAGTCAAGCCTCAAGAAGAGAGCAGAGAGCAGCTTACAGCACAATAGGCAGAGTGGAGGAACAACAAGAGGAAAACAACATTGTACAATGTAATTGTACTATCCCGATAACCGTTTTTATCTACCTGGACTATAAAAGTTCAATCTTCAAGCCATTATTAATTTTTTCCCCCAAAACTTTCAAACAAGTTGTTAAGCGAACATTCAAAGTTTGTTTGAATTTAATATCAGTTGATTATATTTGTACATTTTCCTTTGCACCAAACAGGATGCGGAACTGTACATTAAACGGTGTACGGTAATAAAATCACGATAATGAACATGCACAAACTTGTTATTGTGGGTACTTCAAAATACCGCGAGTAAATATTTATTACGAATTACTTCGATTTTTAGAATGCATTTTAATTATTTCCCCACCATTGATGAACATGTATGTAATTTGTGAGAAAACGCTTTCCTGCCATTGTCGGAAATGTCCGGCTTTCCGGGTTTTCACTGTTATATGATAGGGGGCGCTATTACACATCTTCTGAATCTCTTGATCAAAACATAGTCGAAAGTTTTGCCAGATTGGTCTTTGGGCTTTTTTAAATCGGGTTGGGCTGGAGAAAAATGCATTGGGCGGGTGGACAAAAATTAGACTGTGAAGCTTTTGGGGGTGTTGATGGACTCAATCTACTCCATCTATGTTTTGATCACCGTTCTGAATCCAATCTAGTCTTTGACAAAAACTTAAATTTTCTCTCATATTAGTTAAAATAAACTGACAATGAAAAATACTTGCATTTACAGAAAAATGTATGCATTTTTATAGGTTCAGGCGTAGCAAATGAATAAACAGAAAAAAGATCAACCCGTTCTTTTGAGAAAAAAACAATGAATGAAAAAACACAAATAAACAAGACCTGTTTGCTCCCTCAATTCAAATTCAGCAATGACACTAATGACACTCAACGCTGTTACAAAGGCACCACACAATGAGACAGAGAGGGAGTGATATGAAAGAAAAATCAATAATTAAAAAAATCAACATGACATGTTGTTTTAAAGCCAGCTGATGCTAATTTGTCATGTGTCCAAGGGTGGTTGATAACTAAGACTGGCCCACACTTGACTGATAACTGCATAGGGGGCCGAGTGCGCCCTGCTGCTTTTTGGCCTGCAGAGATTACTATTACATATGATGCTTTCAAGAGAAGAGCAGCGAGAATCAGTGTCTTCACAGGTGTCACAACTTTTTCTTCAGGGAACACAAATAGGGAATTGTCATTCTTTCAAAGAAAAACAATGACAAAACAAAAGAGCATATGCACATTTATACAGTGTGTGCAAGAAGGCATAACTATATTGTATCAACCATTTATACAAGCTAGAATTTTCTGACCCGTCTATAGGATGAGATGACATAATCCGCGGTCATGTGAGGGGCTGTCTAAAGAGGGCCAGACATGGCATGAGCTGAATGGGGTGTCTGGCCTGCACAAATAGGCCAGTGGCCAGAAGCCAAACTGTAATTCCTCTTGTTGCTCTCTAGCCAAACCGAGCTGCAATGGATCCAGTCCTTCTCTGGAGTTCTCACCATTATTTATGTTTTTCACAGTCAGCTGCAGATATGAATGTCTTTTCATTTCCATTCTTGAGGTTGGGGCTTTACCAAGGCATTTCAGGTTACATGTCATTCTCTTGGGTGCGATGGATAAATTCCATGTGGGTTTGGAAACCACAAAACTCTCTGGTTACTTGCCCAAGCAAACAGCCACTAGACCATTTCATAGCACCAGTCTATTAAATGAACATAAATGAGTTCATATGTTGAGCCATGTTTGGATAGTGGTGCATAGTACTTTAGATCTGAATTATATGGCTAGGCTGCATAACTTCCAGAGGGAAATAAATATCTGTTAAACTCATGGTTTATTCGTTTGAAAAAGGAAAATGAATAATCAATATGTCAGAGTACGACTCAAAAAACTCTCTGGATTCTCATGTTCAATTGCAATATTCATTGAGTTTGAAGAGCGTCAACTGAAGAACATCTCCAGGCCTTTACCTTGGGCATATAATTGTGTTCTCAGATATCAGAAAGCCAATTACTCTGTGTGTTTCTCCCTGAAGATATCAGTCAGCTGTGGAGAACACATTTGAAAGAAATGTCTAGATATTGCCAGATGCACTTACCATGAAATTGAGCTGGTCTCACTTTTTTTTTTCTCAATGTCTAAATAACCTGCAGTTATGTGCTTGGCAAGGAACACGGCTTTCAAATAGACCCCATAAAATATCACTTACAGACAATATCTAATGCTTTGGACACATTTAAAAAGAACCAAATACCTCAACTTGGAGGTGGGTCGCAGACTAGGAAGGTACAATCTTTTAAGAACAATTTTGAAACACAGATCAACTTGGTCAATGGAATTATAAAAATGTACAGGTTCAAAGAGTCTCATTTCTTCAGTTTCCTCAGTCTAGCAGAATGTGAAGCATGGTGAGGTGAACATGTAAAGACAAAATTGAAGCAAGAAGTTTATACAAACAGTCCCCCCTTTCTACACTCTTCATTGTCTGTGGATGTAAGTAATATACTCTGCAATAACAACCTGCTTTCCTGTAATAGTTGCTTCTACATAAACATGCTTGAGCAGGAGTGTTGCTAATGCTAAAACAGAAGTCAGTTAGAATTTGGCATGTTTTTATCATCCTGCTCTTCTGTTGATTTTGGGGCTTACAATGAGTCAAATTGAGAGGAGCAATTCAAACATCCTGCTTTAACATACTCTAAATGAACTGTCTTCAATATGAAATCTATTTTTGTTGCAGTGGAAAATGTATACTGTACAGTACTGTTCAAAAGTTTGGGGTTGGTACGATTTTTTGTAATGGTTTTGAAAGAAGTCTCACCAAGAAACATTTATTTGATCAAAAATATAGTAAAACAGTAATATTTTGAAATATTATTACATTTAAAAATAACTTTGTCACGCGACAAACACAAAGAAAGCAATATCATTAAACCGTCTTAAATGTACAAATAAAACATGTAGGAGAAATATCTACATCAAACCACACATCAATCAACGACGATAACCAACAAATAACTGAACAAAACAGGGAGTAAATATACACAGGGAATTAAAAAAGACAAAGGTGTGACTAATGAGTAAACAAAGAAACTAACTAGGGCATTAACAAGACTAAACTGAAAGGTAACACAAGAAACAGTCATATGTGTGATCCTTCAAAAATCATTCTTACATGCTGATTTGATGCTCAAGAACCAATTCTTATAATTAATGTTGAAAATGTCAGGATACAGGCACGGAAACAGAGGTAAGTGAATCCAAACACAGTTTTATTTAATGTGACACAAGTGCAAAGGTGAGTATTCAAAGTTCAGGTGCAGATTCGGTGAAGATCACTACATGGGGGGCAGATTACAGGTGAGCAGGTCCTCTACAGGTTAGTTGATATCAAGCAGTCACAGTTCATTAATACTTGTCTTTTCTCTTTCAGATGCAGTCACGAGCAAGTAAAACTCAGCGTGAACAAAGGAAGCTCAGGTGAATACCAGGTCTCGGGAAACATGGATTCAGACAGGATTTCTGGAGACAGCGGAACAAGGATACAGAGGTTAGTATTTCACAGGTGAGTATGCGTTACTTAGCGGGCACTGGATGCATCAGAGACTTCGGGAGACAATGGGTAATGGTCTGTTCCTGTTGGAGGCTTGACAATGAACTGAGGCTGTGGTGAGTATTTTATAGAGCTTGCTAATGAGGCTGCTGATTGTGAGCAGGTGCAGGTGATAATACTCAGGGGAGAGTAATTGCAGGTGCGCCAAAGAGGATTCTGGGGAATGTAGTGCAGAGATAGATGGTGAAACGTGACAGAACCCCCCCCCCCCCCCCTCCGAAGGCGCGTCCTCGCGCCGTATAACATCCAAAGGGGTGGGAGGGTGGGCGCCCTAGAGGCTGACGAGGGCGTGGTTGCACAGGACTGGAAGCCTCCAGGGTGGAGCTGTCGGACCCTCTGGCGTCCAGGGTGGAGCTGTCGGACCTTTGGGTGTCCAAGGCGGAGCTGTCGGACCCTCGGGCGTCCAAGGCGGAGCTGTCGGACCCTCGCGCGTCCAGGGCGAAGACGACCCCTCGGGCGGCCATGGCGGAGAAAACCCGTCGGGCGGCCACGGCGGAGAGGACCCTTCGGGCGGCCACGGCGGTGAGGACCCTTCGGGCGGCCACGGCGGTGAGGACCCTTCGGGCTGCCTCGGCGGTGAGGACCCTTTGGGCGGCCGGGCCGGTGAGGACCCTTCGGGCGGCCTCGGCGGTGAGGACCCTTCGGGCTGCCTCGGCGGTGAGGACCCTTCGGGCGGCCGGGCCGGTGAGAACCCTTCGGGCAGCCTCGGCGGTGAGGACCCTTCGTGTGGCCGTGGCGGTGAGTACCCTTCGGGCGGCCGCGCCGGTGAGGACCCTTTGGGTGGTGACACTGGGAAACTCATCTGAGAGACCTCCGCGGCCCCCCAAGCAGGTATACTGCGCCCCCCGAAAATCTTAATGGGAAATTTTACAGGAACAAAGATTGGTTCTTGGTGCTCAGGAACAAACACCGGCTCAGGAACGGGAACAGTCTCCGGATCAGCAGACGTGAGCGGGACCAGCTGGACGGGCTCTGGCGCAGGATCAGTGGGCTCTGGCGCAGGATCAGTGGGCTCTGGCGCAGGATCAACGGGCTCTGGCGCAGGATCAATGGGCTCTGGCGCTTGCTCGAAGACTGACTCTGGTTCGAAGACTGGCTCTGGCTCGAAGACTGGTCCTGGCTCGAAGACTGGCTCTGGCTCGAAGACTGGCTCTGGCTCGAAGACTGGCCTTGCAGGCGTGACATGAAGATCTGGGCTGGACGGGACCAGCGGCGAAGGAATCTCTGGGCACGACGGGACCATCGGCGAAGGAAGCTCTGGGCTGGACGGGACCAGCGGCGAAGGAAGCTCTTGGCTGGACGGGTCTAGCGGCGAAGGACACTCTGGGCTGGACGGGACCAGTGGCTAAGGAAGCTCTGGGCTGGACGGGACCAGCGTTGAAGGATCGGGGCTGGACGGGATCAGCGGAGGAAGCTCTAGCTGGACTATGGCCTTCCTGGCAGCACGCGCTAATATCAGCGGGGAATCGGCTACGCTGGAAATCAGTCCAGAACGTCCATATACTGATAATACTCAGGGGAGAGTAATTGCAGGTGTGCCAAAGAGGATTCTGGGGAATTTAGTGCAGAGATAGATGGTGAACTGTGACAGAAAACAGTTGTGCTGCTTAATATTTTTTTGTGGAAACTAACATTCCCTTTCGAAAGGGAACTTGGACTGCGTCTATTGAAGCTTTGGGGAACGCCTCAGGCGTGACAGGTGTCTGAAATCACTATAAAATCATGGCAATCCTATTGACAGGCGACAGCCCATGATATTATCACCATGCGACCCGGAAGTATAAAAGGGGCTCCTTGAAAACATGGCATTCGTCTTTTCTGTCTGTAAGCGCTTGAAAATCAGGTAATTATGAAATGCACTAAGAGTGATTTCAGAAGTGTGCAGACCCGTGCTAAAGATATTTGACGCCGGGTGACACAAACAAACTGTGGGAAGGAAGAGCATGCAGAGGCAGTTCTCGAGGGAGCTGTCTGTGCAAATTGTGAGTGTTTTTTCTGTGAAAACGCTCTGCTCCCGTCTAGCCCTCTTCTCGAGTGAAGAGGGTTCAGCGTCTGGACCTCGTGGATCGGGTCCCGCTCGTGCTGAGGCAGAGCGGCGACGCGCATCATGGGCTTCCCAAATGGAGCTCGCCGATCATCTTGAGAGGGGTGTAACCGAAGTGTTCACTGTCAGCTTCGCAGTCCCTCGCGTGCCTTATCTAAAGGCAAGTGTCCAGAGGCTCTGTCTTCGGACAGACAGGAAGTTGGCCAGACTGAAGTGTCCAATGTAAGTGACACCAGGTCAGGCCTTCCTGGTGGCATTTCGGGTGAGTATGTTCCCCTGAATAGTGATTGGCTGGGGCTCCTTCGGGTTCCCTAGCAACATTCCCTAGAAGGGTCCCCTTCTAATTTGAAGCTGTGGTCCTAGGCCCTTGAGCAGGCCCAGTTAGGCCTTTCATTAAACAAAGTTTATTGAGGTTTTCCTGTGAAGCCTATAGCTTGGGCTATGACCGTAGGGAATGCTGTCACTGACAGCCCAGTGTGACCTGAGGGTGAGTAGTTCTGGCATTTCATTAGAATTTTGTTAGTTCTGACAGTTGTCACTGCCACTCGCAGGCACTCCACTTAGCATGGTGGCGTTGGTATATTGTTCCCCAAAGTGTCAATCGACGCAGTGCGAGTTCCCTTTCGAACCTTTCCCTGAGAACAGGGAGTGAGACACTGCATCTTTTCACCATGCCTCGGGGCCTGCCTACCAAACAGTCCCTTCAGATGATAAGGTGAATGTCATGTTTTCAAGGCGCCCATTTTACTTCCAGGTCGCACGGCGATGATATCATGGGCTGTTGCCGGTCAATAGGATTGCCGTGATTTGATAGTGATTTCAGACACCTGTCACGCCTGAGGCGTTCCCCAAAGCGTCAATCAACGCAGTGTCACGTTCCCTGTTCTCAGGGAACAGAGATTACAGTCATAACCTAGACATTTTCCCAGGATTCTCTGATAAATAAAAAGTTTAAAATAAATATGATAAAAAAGATTAAAATGTATTTTCTAAAGTGCGGATTTGCGTAGTATGAATAGAATTTGTACATAGTACATCTTGGCATTGTCATGTGACCAGTGACTCTCGTATATCACAACTCCTCTCCTGTGGCCTTGTGGGATAGTAAAGTGTCTATCAAATGCACACTTAAGAATCCTGGAGAATGGAGAAGGTCATCTGGGTATTTTTTGCTCTTTAAAACTCTTTCATTAATACTGCATATTTAGGTACACTACTCATTTGAGGATTCTATTTAAGGAAAGAAGGCATTTCAGACAAGGGGAATTCATTGTTTCTGAGAGGTTAGTAAAAAAATGGGCTAGTGCAGTAAATATACGGCGTGCGCAACTGTTTGGTGAAATGGCCAAGAGGTTGGCCGTGAGCGGTGAAGTGAGAGTCCCTATAAATTTGCATGGATGCTAAGGTAGGTCCCAAAATCCCAGTGAGGAGAGTGAGCTGCCCTGGCCAAGATCAATAAGACCAAAGCTTCACTGGAACACCGCCAAGGTCTTGCGGGGCAACAAATGAAGACTCTAAGCAGTGCTGTGCCGCACAGGCTAGAGATTTACTGTCTTGTGCCGCTCATATGGGAGAGCAGCTCCCCAAAAAGCGCAGCCTTGTGAAAGTTCAAAGCAGACAGATTCTCTCTTCACTCTTTTAAACAGCCAACTGACCAGTGCCAGATCAGAGCTGTCCTCCAGAGGATCATAAATCCAGACGGCACAGGGACACTTACCGTGGTCCTTTCCAAGGCTTCAGAACAATGCTATTGCACTTAAGGCCCAGGGACTATAATGTACTTTCCATATAAGCAGAGACTACAAATGCATATAAAAGATGTCTCAGATATATTCCCATTTGGACAGAAAAGAGCTTGACCTTTCTTTCTTTATTTTTACAATCCCTAATGTTTGTATTTCTGCTTTTTTCTATATTTTCACTGGGATTGAATGATTACTAAAGCCACTGGCTGTTGTTTTAGTGAACTACCAGATTTAACTTGCTCCAAAAATATATGGGAGACCACCATGATGTGGTAGGTGAAATGTTGAGTGCCATACTGTCCATAAAACAATACAATTCCATTGAGTGCTGACATACACCCAAAGTTTTTGAGGAAGCACCAGTGACACTTCTGCACTGCTAAATCATATATAAGGCCATTTATGTACATTTTAAACTCCAGCCTATGTTCGGAATGTCACTTATTTTGGGTGAGGGTCAATTGCACCTTAACTCAGTGTTTGGAAGCATGTTTTGTGAATCAGAAGCTGTTTTCTGTAGTGATTCAGAAAAAATGCTGATATATATATATATATATATATATATATATATATATATATATACAGTTGATAAATTAATCTTTTGTAATATTTTTCACAAGCACCCGCATCAGTTCTGCACTAATCATTTAAGCAACATTTTGGATTTAAAACTGCATTAAAAGGCAATGATGTTTACTTAGCTATCTAAATGGGGACATTCCATAGACGTAATGGTTTTTATACTGTACAAACTGTATATTCTCTCCCCTTACACTACCCCTAAAGCTTTCTGCATTTTTACATTTTTAAAAAACCTTTAATTACTTTATTTTTATACCAGATTTTAATTGATTAAATTTATTCAGCAAGGATACATTCATTTAAACAAAATTGACAGTTCTATTTCCAAAAATAAATGGTGTTCTTTCTTTCTATTCGCTAAAGAATCCTGAAAATAAATGCGTCACAGTTTCCACAAAAGTTAGCAGCACAACTGTTTACAACATTGATGATAATAAGAAATCTTTCTTGAGCAGCAAATCAGCATATCAGAATGATTTCTGAAGTTTTGCGTGACACTAAAGACTGGAGTAATGGCTATGAAATTTCAGCTTTGCCATTACAGGAATAAAATTCATTTCAAAATATATAAAAAACTGTAAAACAGTTACTGTTGATTAACATGCAGCGTTCTCTCAGAGACTTCTTTCAAACATTAAACAACCTTACTGATCCAAACTTCTGACAGTAATGAAAGTATTTTTTATGTATACATTTAAACATAAAATACTTTCATACATGTATACATACATACAAATACACACACACAAGCATAAATAACCACTTCAATATCTGCTCGAAAGTTTGAAGGGCACTTTGAATTCCCATGCAAATGCCACTTCCACTACATCCGTGCAACTAGCAGGGGCAGTTTATTACTTTTTAAATGATGGACATCAATATCCAGCGTCAGCCTGTAATCTGTTGTCACTGCAGCTAAACTGTTATAAAAGTGAAATAAGGCAGAGCAAACATGCTCTGTATGTATTATGGAAAACCCTCTGTGCCTGGATTAGTAAATAATTGGCAGGGTCAATGACTGGGTCTCAACCCCTGCGCTGACAGCAACCCCAGCACCATTTATGGGGAAGCAGAGGTGGTGACACTGCTTGTCTGGACTTAGTACAGATTTACAGTGACTCATTCATTACAAGCTGATAAAATCACCCCAATAGCTAACATCTGCACTGAGCGGTTTTAAATGGGAGAGCTGGCAGCCTCCTTAAGCCATCACATCCAGAATCCATCTGTGTGCACCCTCTCCAGACCAGCCCTGCCCAGAACAGCCCCTCTCTATCTTGGCGGTTGGAGGAGGTCTGGGTGGTGGCACAGCAGACCACACAATGGGGCTCAGGGGGCCTGTGAAAGGAGATAAAACATCAACCACCCTCTCCTATTCCCTTCGCTGGCCCACTACTTTTTACTTACCCTGCACTGACAGGTGAACCACAGGAGAGAAGAGCAACAGAGCATCTCTCAACACAAACAGCATGTAGAGAATCAAAGAGATCCTCTCAAGATGATTTAAAACACTCTGAGGTGAAGCCCCAACCCCTTTCCTGTATCTAGTATCTTGGGACCTCAATCTGAAATCTGGGCTTGCATGCAGTTTTTTTTTCTCTCTCTCTCTCTCTATTTTTTGTGTGCCCTTACCTCACTGTAGTCTTGTCAACAGCATGACAAAGTCAAGAATTGGGAAGTGGGGAGGGGCATATGGGGTGACTGTTTTCAGTAAATTGAAAACATAGCGAGTGAGCCCATGGATATTGATGGAGCAGGGAATAAGAGCCCAAAAAACAAAAGAAAGTAATGAAGAATTATCATTTTTCTCAGTGGCTCAAATCGTATCTGATGGGGTTCATATTTTATCATGTAGGACAGATATTACCACACAGTACATTAGCATCACAACCTTTTCATATTGTTTTCCAGAATATATTAGTCACTTCATCTACTCTATATCCCTAAACCAAATGTATCAATTTAAACTTGCATCTGTGCAGATTTCGTAAACAGAGTGTACATGATTTTTTTTAAATTGTTATGTCTGTGCACCAGTCAAAAACACAGTGACAGCATATACAAAGCTATTGAGACTTAGAGGTACTAGATTCACTAGAACAGGGGTTCCCAAACTTTTCCATGACAAGGCCCCCCAAATACGACTAGGTTCTGGCCAAGGCCCCCCTTTTGCAGGATCTGTTATTAAACCCATCAACAATACTACGGCAAATGTAGAAATAAATAAATAAAACCTCTAGGTGAACATCAGATTATGTGATGGTATTTGATACCAGCCTATCAGAAAGATTATAGAGATGAACTGATTACAATTTTCTAGGCCAATTCCAATTTTTCATTTAGTTTGACCTACCGATACAGATTTTAGCCGATTCTGATTTCATTTTTTCAAACCACTTTACAGCACACACAAATATTCATTTCTCTCTCTCTCTCTCTCTCTCTCTCTCTCTATCTCTCTCTCTCTCTCTCTATCTCTCTCTCTCTCTCTCTCTCTCTCTCTCTCTCTCTCTCTCTCTCTCTCTATATATATATATATATATATATATATATATATATATATATATATATATATATATATATATATATAAAACACTGTAGTTTTACCCAAACTGAATAATTAAGACAAGGCAAGGCAAGTTTATTTATATAGAACATTTCATACACAACGGTAATTCAAAGTGCTTTACATAGAAGAAATTAAAATAATCAAAAGAAAAAAGAATAATTAAAGCAGTTTAGAATAAAGAAATTAAAGTAATCAAAAGAAATAAGAATAATTAAAACAGTTTAGAATAAAACGTTTTTTTTTTTTAATAAAATACAGTAAAAGTAGTCGGACGAACAGTGGCACAGTGCTCATTCAGTAAATGCACAGGTAAACAGAAGTGTTTTGAGTCTGGATTTAAATGTGACTACTGTAGGAACACATCTGAGCTCTTCTGGAAGCTGGTTCCAGCTGCGGCTGGCATAATAGCTAAAAGCGGACTCACCATGCTTAGAGTGAACCCTTGGTATTTCTAGCTGATGTGATCCTAATGATCTGAGTGATCTGTTGGGTTTATATTCAGTGAGCATATCTGCAATGTATTGAGGTCCTAGGCCATTACATGATTTATATACCAGTAATAATACTTTAAAATCAATCCTAAATGCAACTGGGAGCCAATGTAAAGACCTGAGGACTGGTGTGATGTGTTCATATTTTCTGGTTCTGCTCAGAATCCTGGCAGCAGCTGCAACTGTCTTATGGTCTTTTTACGAAGGCCAGTGAGGAGTCCATTACAATAATCCACCCTGCTGGTGATGAAAGCATGCACAAGTTTCTCTAAGTCTTGACTGGAAACAAAGCATCTAATTCTTGCAATATTTTTCAGATGATAATATGCTGATTTAGTTATTGCTTTGATATGACTACTGAAGCTATAGGTCTGACTCTAGAGACACACCAAGATTCCTGACTTGATTTTTAGTTGTTTGACCCCTAGCGTGTCAAGGTATGCATTCACCTTGAGAACTTCATTGTTTCCAAACGCAATGACTTCAGTATTGTCTTTGTTTAACTGAAGAAAGTTTTGGCACATCCAACTATTGACTTCATCAATGCATTGGAACAGGGAGTTAATGGGGCTGTAATAGTTAGGCGATAGGGCTGAGTAGATCTGTGTGTCGTCTGCATAGCTGTGGTAAGAGATTTGGTTCTTTTTCATTATTTGGCTCAATGGGAGCATGTACAGGTTAAATAGGAGTGGCGCAAGAATTGAGCCTTGAGGAACTCCGCATGTCATGGATGTGCACTCAGACGTATGCTCTCCTATACTCGCATAATAACCTCTCCCTTCTAAGTATGATCTGAACCATTTTAGGACTATCCCAGAAAGCCCCACCCAGTTTTCCAGCCTGTCGAGAAGTATGTTGTGATCGACAGTGTCAAATGCAGCACTGAAGTCGAGTAGTACCAGTACTGATAATTTTGCCTTTATTAGTATTTAAGTGAATATTGTTTATTATCTTTATGAGCACTGTCTCTGTGCTGTGATGCGATCGGAAACCGGATTGAAAATTGTCAAATTCAAGCTTAAGAATTTGTTCAGCTGATTGAAGACAACTTTTTCAATGATCTTGCCTATGAAAGGAAGATTTGAAATCGGTTTATGGTCTTATCCAGATTGGTCTTTTTCAGGAGGGGCTTGACAACTGCAGTTTTCAGGGAGTTTTTTTCAGGAAAATTCCCAGAGAGAAGTGAGGCATTAACCACTTCTAGAAGACCTGCTTCTAAGCTGTTTAACACACTTTTGAAGAAAGATGTGGGAAGTGCGTCAAAGGCGAAGGTTGGTGTTTTAAGGTGCTGTACGGTTTCTTCCAAAATTTTACAATCAATTTCTTTGAAATCAGACATAGTAACTACTTTCTCAGGTTGTGGTCTGATATGTCTGACCCCAGTGCAGCTCAATGATGTGCTGATCACCTTTCTGATATTATTGATTTTCCCAGAGAAGAAGGAAGTAAACTCACTGCATGTGCTGTCTGAGAGCATTTCTTTGGGAATGTGACTTGGAGGGTTTGTCAGTCTCTCTAAAGTAGCAAAAAGAGTGCGTGTGTTGTTTAAGTTGCTGTTTATAATATTTGAGAAGAAAGTCTGTCTACAGGTCCTTCTCAAAGAATTAGCATATTGTGATAAAGTTCATTATTTTCCATAATGCAATGATAAAATTAAACTTTCATATATTTTAGATTCAGTGCACACCAACTGAAATATTTCAGGTCTTTTATTGCTTTAATACTGATGATTTTGGCATACAGCTCATGAAAACCCAAAAATTCCTATCTAAAAAAAATTAGCATATTTCATCCAACCAATAAAAGAAGTGTTTTAATACAAAAAAAGTCAACCTTCAAATAATTATGTTCAGTTATGCACTCAATACTTGGTCGGGAATCCTTTTGCAGAAATGACTGCTTCAATGCAGCGTGGCATGGAGTCAATCAGCCTGTGGCACTGGTGAGGTGTTCTGGAGGCCCAGGATGCTTCGATAGCGGGCTTAAGCTCATCCAGAGTGTTGGGTCTTGCGTCTCTCAACTTTCTCTTCACAATATCCCACAGATTCTCTATGGGGTTCAGGTCAGGAGAATTGGCAGGCCAATTGAGCACAGTAATACCACGGTCAGTAAACCATTTACCAGTGGTTTTGGCACTGTAAGCAGGTGCCAGGTCGTGCTGAAAAATGAAGTCTTCATCTCCATAAAGCTTTTCAGCAGGTGGAAGCATGAAGTGCTCCAAAATCTCCTGATAGCTAACTGCATTGACCCTGCCCTTGATAAAACACAGTGGACCAACACCAGCAGCTGACATGGCACCCCAGACCATCACTGACTGTGGGTACTTGACACTGGACTTCAGGCATTTTGGCATTTCCTTCTCCCCAGTCTTCCTCCATACTCTGGCATCTTGATTTCCGAATGACATGCAAAATTTGCTTTCATCCGAAAAAAGTACTTTGGACCACTGAGCAACAGTTCAGTGCTGCTTCTCAGTAGCCCAGGTCAGGCGCTTCTGCCGCTGTTTCTGGTTCAAAAGTGGCTTGACCTGGGGAATGCGACAACTGTAGCCCATTTCCTGCACACGCCTGTGCACGGTGGCTCTGGATGTTTCTACTCCAGACTCAGTCCACTGCTTCCGCAGGTCCCCCAAGGTCTGGAATCGGTCCTTCTCCACAATCTTCCTCAGGGTCTAGTCACCTCTTCTCGTTGTGCAGCGTTTTTTGCCACACTTTTTCCTTCCCACAGACTTCCCACTGAGGTGCCTTGATACAGCACTCTGGGAACAGCCTATTTGTTCAGAAATTTCTTTCTGTGTCTTACCCTCAATGATGTGTCAATGATGGCCTTCTGGACAGCAGTCAGGTCGGCAGTCTTACCCATGATTGCGGTTTTGAGTAATGAAACAAGCAGGGAGTTTTTAAAAGCCTCAGGAATCTTTTGCAGGTGTTGAGAGTTAATTAGTTGATTCAGATGATTAGGTTAATAGCTTGTTTAGAGAACCTTTTCATGATATGCTATTTTTTTGAGATAGGAATTTTGGGTTCCCTTTCGAGGGAACTCAACACTGCGTCGAAATCGACACTTTGGGGACGCTCCCTAAGCGTGCGCCTCTGAAGTATGAATACAACTAATCCAATCCTGATTGGTGTTGCGTCGTGACGTAACATGTGACGGCATACCCGGAAGTATAAAAGTGACGCTGTCACAACACACACTAGCTTTCGCTCTTCAGCAAGCGCTCTGTGTTGAAACTGTCAGTCCTATTTGGTGTTGTTTGTCCTTATATTTATATCTATATATATATATGATGGCCAGCGAACAGTTCAAGAAGTGTGTGCAACCTTGCCCTCGCTTTATTACGGGTGGGGATACACACTCTTTGTGTGTGAATTGTTTGGGAGCGCAGCACGCACGGGCAGCTCTCGAGGGAGCTGCTTGTGTTCACTGTGAAGCACTACCCATTAGAGTGCTGCGCTCCCGGCTGGCGTGCTTTGATGAGCACGGTCAGGCTCGCGCTCCCCGCGGTTCTGGTCCCGCGTCTGTTGAGGCAGCGCGGCGATTGAGATCGTGGGGCTCGCAGCGGGATCTTTTAGATGAGAATGAGGCTGCTGAGGCACCTTCTCATTCTTCGTCTGAGGATCCCGTAGCCCCTGAGAGTGGTCCAGGAGCCCGCATCGTGGCTTCTCCTGCCCACGATCAGGTCCCAATGCTTCAGCTCTCTGCTTCTGAGGAAGTAGATGTGCTGAGTATTGATGCGGATGACCGTGATTTTGGCGCGCCAGTTCACGGCCAAGCTTATGAGGAGCTGGTTGAGGTTGTGACTCGTGCAGTGGCCAGACTCAATATTAGCTGGCCACATGATGAGCAGGGAACGCAGGCAAAAAGTAAGCTTGATGAGCGTTTCCTGCAGCAGAGAGCACAACCTCAGCGCCGGGGTTTGCCGTTTTTCCCCGATCTCCATTCTGAGATCTCGAGATCGTGGGATAAACCGCACTCGTCTCGTGTCTCCAGTCCCAGTATGGTTGATTATAGTAATATTGTGGGGGCACGGGACAAGGGTTATGGGAAGATGCCTAAAGTAGAGGAAGCCTTAGCGGGTTATCTTTCCCCTGAATCGGCGTCTTCCCTAAAAACCCCGGCGCTGCCTAGTAAGCCCTGCAGAGATACATCAGCTTTAATAGGCAGGGCTTACATGGCGGCAGGTCGGGCTGGTTCATGTCTGCACACTATGGCTGTCTTGCAGGCATACCAGGCCGACCTCCTGAAAGATTTGGATGAGGGGGAGGGGCCAACTCCTGAGGATATTGCGGAGTTAAGGAAGGCCACAGATTTGTCTCTCCGGGCCACAAAAGAGACGGCCCGTGCCATTGGCCGCTCTATGGCAGCTATGGTGGCTACGGAGAGGCATCTGTGGCTGAACTTATCTGGTATGAAGGATAAGGATAGGTCTTTTCTGCTGGATGCGCCGCTCTCGCCTTCTGGCCTGTTTGGCGACGCCGTTACTTCACTCGTCGACAGGTTTCAGGAGGCGAAGAAACAATCTGCGGCGTTCCAGCAGTACCTCCCCCGTAAGGCTAAGTCCAAATCGAGTAGGGTGGGGCCGAGCGATCAGCCCCAGCCAGCAGCCAGCTACTCTCACCGGGCAGAGCAGAAAGAGAGCGTTTCCTCTAGAGCCCCTCCTTCTGGAGCTTGGCAACAGAGGAAGCGCTCTCAGAAATCGAAGTCCTCCAGCCAGAGGGGTGACCTGAGGGAAGTCATTCAGGCTAGGAGGACTTCGGGGAAGAGGTCCTGACCGGAATGGTAGGACCTCTGAGGGCTGTCCCCTCCACTGCAGGGCAACCGAGGTTGTTCTCGCAGCGGAGCCCTCTAGGAAACGATGTAGGTTGCCCGACGTCAACGACGCTTCGGGCCGCATCTCTTTCCAGCGAAAATTTTCTAGTAAAGCATCAGTTATGGTTAAAAGAACCGTATCGACTACAGCCTGCCGGTATTCCGCTTCAGGCAGTCGAGAAAGATGTTCGAAAAACACCAGAGGCCAGTCTCGAGAGGCTGGTACCCCTAGTAGATTTTGTAGAGGCATGGTATCATCTTCCCAACATATCTGCATGGGTCCTGCATATAATAAAATCAGGATACAGACTGCAGTTTGCGTGCCGCCCCCCCAAGTTTTCTGGGGTGGTGCAAACTGCAGTACTTCCAGAGCAGGCTCAGGTGATGGAACAAGAAGTACAGACTTTGCTGCTAAAGGAAGCCATAGAACGTGTTCATCCTTTAGACAGGGAGTCCGGGTTTTACAGCCGGTACTTTATAGTTCCAAAGAAGGATGGGGGGTTAAGGCCAATTCTAGATCTCAGGGTTTTGAACCGATCTCTGAGGAGGTTCAGGTTCAAGATGTTAACCATTCCTGCAATCGTGAGTCAAATCAGATCCGAGGACTGGTTTGTCACGATAGATCTAAAAGACGCCTATTTTCACATCTCCATCCTTCCATGTCACAGGAGATACCTGAGGTTCGCTTTCGGGGGCGAAGCTTACCAATATCGGGTTCTTCCGTTCGGCCTAGCACTCTCTCCCCGCACATTCACCAAGTGTATGGATGTAGCCCTTGCTCCACTGAGACTTCAAGGCATCCGTATATTGAATTATCTCGACGACTGGCTCATTCTGGCCCAGTCTCGAGAAATGGCAGTTCGGCATCGAGATGTCGTCCTTGGCCACATTCAGAAATTGGGGTTGAGACTCAATGTAAAAAAGAGTGTGCTAGAACCATCCCAGTCCACGATATTTTTGGGAATCGTGTGGAGCTCGATTACGATGCAGGCACGAATGTCTCCCGCACGTGTCGAGTCAATTCTGGCGATGGTATCTGGGTTAAGGCTGGGCCAGGCCATCACTGTAAAGCAATTTCAAAGAATGCTGGGTCTCATGGCAGCGGCATCCAACATCATTCCTTTGGGCCTTCTGCACATGAGGCCCCTTCAGTGGTGGTTGAAAACCAAGGGGTTTTCTCCCAAGGGGAATCCGTTTCGTTTAATCAGAGTAACGTGCAGATGCCTTCGTTCTCTGCAAATATGGAAGAAACCTGGGTTCCTATCCCAAGGGCCGGTGTTGGGAGTGTCATGTCGCCGGAAATCCGTTTCGACAGACGCTTCCCTCACGGGCTGGGGCGTGGTCATGGACGGCCGCTTTGCCAGGGGTCTGTGGCAGGACCATCATCGTTCTTGGCATATAAACTGCCTAGAGATGATGGCTGTGTTCAGGGCTTTGAGGAGCTTCCTCCCAGACATCAAGGGTTACCATGTCTTAGTACGATCCGACAATACGTCGGTGGTAGCCTATCTGAACCGACAAGGGGGACTCAGATCGCGCCCTCTGTGCAGACTGGCGCATCAGATTATTCTTTGGTCCCAGGGGAAAATACTGTCTATCAAGGCAATGTATATTCCGGGGGTTCAGAATCAGGGAGCAGACATCCTGTCGAGGCAGGGGCTGAGGCCCGGGGAATGGAGACTTCATCCAGACGTGGTGAAGTTGATATGGGAGAGGTTTGGACCAATGGAAGTGGATCTGTTTGCGTCTCGAGAGACGTCCCACTGTCCACTTTGGTTCTCCCTCTCACTTCCAGCCCCTCTGGGGTTGGATGCCATGGTACAGGCCTGGCCGAGGCTTCGCCTGTACGCTTTTCCCCCGATCGCTCTGCTCCCGGGAGTCCTGGAGAGGGTCCGTCAGGAGGGCATCAGTCTTCTTCTGGTTGCCCCAATGTGGCCGACCCGAGTGTGGTTTTCAAACATAGTATCACTCCTGATAGCTCCGCCATGGCAGATTCCTCTGAGGAGGGATCTGTTGTCTCAGGCGGGGGGCACAATTCTCCACCCTCAGCCAGAGCTGTGGAAATTGTGGGTCTGGCCTCTGAGGGGGTTCAGTACCTGAATGCTGGTCTATCAGCTGGAGTGGTTGAAACTATACTTAGCTCCAGAGCTCCGTCTACTAGGAGATTATATTGCCTCAAGTGGAATGTTTTTGCCACTTGGTGTAGAGAACATGAGTTGGATCCAGTAAACTGCCCGGTGGCTTCAGTTCTGGAATTTCTTCAAGATCGGTTCTCTGCGGGTCTCTCCCCTTCCACGCTTAAGGTGTACGTGGCAGCCATTGCGGCTTTCCACGCTCCGTTAAGTGATGGGCCCCTGGGGAGGCACCAATTGGTCATTCGGTTTCTCCGCGGTACTTGGAGGATGAGGCCGGCAACCAGGTCTAGATTTCCTGCTTGGGACCTGGCTATAGTTCTGGAAGGGTTATCCCTGGCCCCTTTCGAACCTCTAGTCGGCTTCGCCTAAGGAATTAACGCAGAAAATGGTTTTTCTCTTGGCCATTACCTCACTTAAGAGGGTGGGAGATCTCCAAGCCCTGGCAGTAACACCAGCTTGCTTGGAGTTTGCCCCTGGCAGAGTAAAGGCCTTTTTGCACCCGAGTCCGGGCTACGTGCCTAAGGTTCCTTCGAACACGGCTCGGTCTGTAGTCCTTCAGGCATTCCATCCTCCACCTCATGTGTCGGCAGAAGAAGAGAAGCTTCATTTGCTCTGCCCCGTCAGAGCTTTGAGCATGTACCTTGAGAGGTCCTCTTCTTGGAGAAGGTCGGACCAGTTATTAGTATGTTTTGGGTCACCTAAGAAGGGGCTCCCGGCATCTAAGCAGACTATTAGTAATTGGATAGTCCAGGCTATTACTGCGGCTTACAAGGTGCGCGATTTGCCTTCACCTTTAGCCGTCAGGGCCCATTCAACTAGAAGCATGGCTTCTTCTAGGGCCCTTCTTTCGGGAGTACCTCTACAGGAGATCTGCGAGGCAGCCGGTTGGGCTACTCCGCATACTTTTATCAGGTTCTACAGTCTCCACCTTCCAAGTACGCCTGGCGCACACGTGCTCAGTCCTTGCTGAGTGCCTAGACAGTTTCACTCCGGGACAGGCCTATTCGGTGCGTGGAATAGTGGGCACTCGTTCCCCAAAGTGTCGATTTCGACGCAGTGTTGAGTTCCCTCGAAAGGGAACGTCTCGGGTTATGACTATAACCCTTGTTCCCTGAGAAGGGAACGAGACACTGCGTCGTTCTGCCACGCCCCTCGAGGCCTTTGAGCGTCTTGCTTCATCGTGAGGCTAGTGTGTGTTGTGACAGCGTCACTTTTATACTTCCGGGTATGCCGTCACATGTTACGTCACGACGCAACACCAATCAGGATTGGATTAGTTTTATTCATACTTCAGAGGCGCACGCTTAGGGAGCGTCCCCAAAGTGTCGATTTCGACGCAGTGTCTCGTTCCCTTCTCAGGGAACAAGGGTTATAGTCATAACCCGAGACGTTTTCATGAGCTGTATGCCAAAATCATCAGTATTAAAACAATAAAAGACCTGAAATATTTCAGTTGGTGTGCAATGAATCTAAAATATATGAAAGTTTAATTTTTATCATTACATTATGGAAAATAATGAACTTCATCACAATATGCTAATTTTTTGAAAAGGACCTGTAGCTTTGCCTAGTTCCATATTGAAAGCATGGATGGTGTCTTTGTAGATGTTATAATGGACTACAAGTTTTGTCTTCCGCCACATACGCTCTGTTTTTCTGCATCTTTTTTTCATATTTTGCACTGCTGTTGAGTTTCTCCAAGGTGCTTTCTGTCTACCTCTCCTCCTGACTTTTACAGGAGCAATATCATCAATTACACCTTTAACTTTTGAGTTAAAAGAATCAAGGAGAAAATCAACAGAGTCAGCAGATATGCTTGGTGTTAAAGATATGGCCTTCATAAATAGCACACTAGTGTTCTCATTTAAGCATCTCTTCTTGACAGACACAGATCTAGCTTCAATGGCAGGGGAGATCAATATATCAAAGAAAATACAGAAATGATCAGACAGTGCTACATCCCTAATAAGAATCAATGAAATGTTTAGACCCTTACTGATTAGTAAATCTAGAGTGTGTCGGTCCATGTACATGCTGAGTCAGATCAAGTTTTTAAAACAGTTTTGATT
>CM060620.1:24794561-24957061 GCA_030578275.1 Meda fulgida
GAAGACCGTATAGCGAGGACGGTACTACAAGGAAAAGTAGATGGTAAACGAAAACAAGGAAAACCGAGGGCCACATGGATAAGATCGATCGAATATCGGACAAGTATGAGTTTATACCAGGCATCAATTGTGGCACGGGACAGAAATATTTGGAGAGAACTAGGTGAACGTATTGGAGCCCACGTCGGACTCACCAGCTGATAAGTGCTGATAAGGCGTAGAAGAAGAAGAAGAATATCAACAATTGAATTGCTACTAGTAACAATGCTCATTTTTGATATCAATAATTAAAATTTCACAAGTGACAATGTTATTTCTGATATCATAAATGTGATTGTTCCTAGTAATAAAGCCATTTTAGATATCTGAAATAATATTGATATCAGAAATACATTTCCAGATATCAAAAATGACAATTTTTACTAGTAGCAATTCAATTGTTGATAGGCTATCAAGAATAGACATTTCAACTATTGACAATGTAAATATTGATATCAGGAAATCACATTTTTACTAGTTACAATGTAATTATTGATATCAAAAATTATATTTCTACTAGTAAGAAATCAATTCTTGATATCAACAATTGATTTTGAATGGCAGCCCATGGTGACATTTCACTAGTGAAAATACAAATACAGATATCAGCAAATAATATTTTGCAACGCGGGAGTAAATACTATGACGTACTTCCTTTTAATGTAATGCGTTAGACTTCCGTTTCGCTGGTCGGTAGGTAAGAAGCGATGTTATTGGATCACGCACAAAACACTATTAAATACCGTGATGGTTAATATTTATCACACCCGAGGTGGGGGGATGAAATGAAAAAGTGGCCTGACATCTTAAGAGAATATTTTCAATTATTTTGTGTTGTGACTCGGAGTAGACAGGTCTTCGATGCGCGTCTCAGCAGTTCGTTTAACATATGCCATTATCTGCATATGATGTGAGTTGAGGTTGCGTATGACGTTCACATGGGAACGCAATGTGCGCAATTTCACCAGATTTGTATCGTAAATAATCTATAAACCTATGCCAACACAGGAGAATACATCAATATGTTCAGTATGCAAACTGTTAATTCATCGCGACTTCAAAATAAAAGTTTAAACCCTCATGAGTGTGCGTGTTTTGATGTCCACATGGTATTGTTCAAGAAACTACAGTGGCTGTAACATTTCTATCGTAAAGTGGTGACCAAACATTAAAGGGATGATCTTCCGTGGGTCTGCCATACGGAAATTTTGGCCGTTTCTCACAAATGTGTCGCTTACACACAAGAGAAATACATAAACTGCTGCATTTATAATCTTAACGTGAATTCAACATGCACCGTTTCACATGTAACGCATCGTGTCACACATTAGGCATGTGCGTGCAAAGAACTCAAAATAGTGATTGAATGGTTAATGCAAATACACTTAACAATTTGACTAAAACATAAAAATAACAAGCAACTAGCATTGCCAGCGTGTTCACACATTACAATAACGCTTTTAACCAAAGCCGACGAGTTTCTTGCAGCATGCAGATTATAGTCAGTTCTGGTGCGTGGATTATGGTCAAAACAAATGCCTTGCATGTTTTTTTTTTGTTTTTTTTTACGTTTGATCAGCTATTATGGCACACCATACTTGTGCAAAGGACGCCAGTCTGTCTGTAGTCCATATTAAAAAATAGCTAGCCAGTCAAAACTAAGGATGGCTGGCGCGAAACAGAAGTTCCGAAGCTTTGCGAGATCCCGAAGCAAAGATGATTCGAAACACTGATCCGAAGCGTGATTCAAAACACCCACGTCACGTGACAACGGCTAAATGAAGCGTCTAAGTGTTTCATCAGGTGGAGTGCTGCGCCGAATCAGGGTTTCATTGATTGGTCCGTTCGGGAACAAATCACACAATCACACAGTATAAAAGTTTTGTCAATGCATTTTCATATCGTGGGTTTTTGTGAGAGGAGTTTGGTTTTGAGATAGCGGATTTTTGGTGATATAGTGATATTTATAGTGCGATTTGTTTAGTTATATTTAGGATTTAATTTACATTTACACATTGACTTAGAGACACACAGAGTACATATAGTGACACATTAATAGATGCATTGATAGAAATATATATAGATTAATAGATAGATACATATATTACAGATACATATAGATTATTAGATAGATAGGCTACATGATAGACAGACAGACAGACAGACAGACAGACAGACAGATAGATAGATAGATAGATAGATAGATAGATAGATAGATAGATAGATAGATAGATAGATAGATAGATAGATAGATAGATAGATAGATAGAAATGGAGGCTCCACAGAAGAGATGCCGTACATCTGTGGTGTGGGAGCATTTCCATTTGGAAACCCCAAATAAAGTGAGATGTGTGTATTGTGATCGGCAGCTAGCCTACTGCAACAATACATCATCCATGATGCGCCATTTGAGGAGCATTCATCCTGCCATTCTGCAGGGTGCAGAGGATGGTAGTGTTCCCCCTGTACCAAGGCCTGCTACTGACAATGCTGGACCCAAGGTTTAAAAATGTGGCTTTTGGAAATCCTGCCAAAGCCTTGGATGCTGAAAAGCACATCACACTGGAGTGTGCTTCACTGATGCGTTCAAACACAACTCCTGGTGAGTTTCAGTCTATGTTATCTTATGTAATGTGATTCATGAAATTTATACTTCATATGTGTTGTCAGTTTATGATTTGTTACTAATTGCCGTTTTCTTTTAATTCAGAACCAGAAATGTCAACATCAGGCCCATCATCATCAACACCATTTGAAACACAAGACAGTTTATGGGAACATTTTGACAATCGTATCCGTGAGACCCAGATGATACACAATCCTACAGCTGATGCCACAGTGGAAGTGAAAAAATACCTCAGCGATGCGTTTTTGCCCAGAACTCATGATCCTCTAACTTACTGGAAAGAGAGAGCAGTAATCTTTCCTCATTTGTATGTCCTAGCTAAAAAATATCTTTGTATGCAAGCAACAAGTGTCCCTTGTGAGAGAATTTTTTCAAAGGCTTGAGAAATTATCTGTAAAAAAAGAAGTAGGCTGAGTCCTTCAACAGCAGAGAAATTAATATTTTTGAATAAAAATCTATAAGAAAGGGAGACATTGTGGCTTGATTTATTTTTATTAATATTCATTTTTCATGACCAAAATCACATTATGCAATGTGAAGAGCCTACAGGTTACAAGCTTCATATATTACAAAAATACAATAATAAAAAAACAACCAACACATTTTTTATTAGCTCTTTGTAAAGGTTGTTTCAGATCAACACCTGCAAGTGACCACTAGGTGTCACCGTGGAGACGGGTTTCGGATTGATTCGAAGCCTCGAAACAAAATGGCACATTTGCTTCGACTGTTTCATTGCTTCACGAAGCCTCAATCTGCCCATCACTAGTCAAAACTAGTGATGGCAATTTCAAAATGATGTTTTATTAACAAAGTTCGGGAGAAGCACGTTCAGATAATTAACACGGGTGGAGAGCACTTAGCAATCATGATTAAAACGTGTATATAGACTCAGCAGTCTCACCTCATTTCTCTGACAGTTTAGCAGCGTATGGCCCCGCAGTACCTTCCTAACATGTCCGAATCGAGCTTTATGTTCGATGAATAATCTTTCATCCTTCAGAATTAGGAATCTTTGCCGCAATCCTCTGGTATTATCTCATGGGCGTCAGGCCAAACAAACGGGTCCTCGCAACCGCGGGCGAAACATTCCCAATCTACTTCTGCGTATTTCTTTAAACCGGACCATTTAAAATTCCTGCCATAGAGAAATGGACAATAAGGCAATACTGCCCTCTTAACGCAAAGGAACGGGCCTTCCTCCAGCGTCAGGCCGCCGCAACAGGCCCTAAGTAAGCCGCGCTACAGATGCAGTCCCGGCCAGTCCACACTCTCAACATCTGCCGGGTCAACTCCGTGAGTGCTTAGCTCAAAACCTTTTCGTTTTCTGTCCCCGATTTGAGCTTCGCATCGCTTCAGTTGTTGATTCATGAGCAAGTCATGCTATCTGGATACAAATTTGATCGGGGGAATTCCTTGTATTAAGTAGTTTCTGTACAAAGGATTTGCCGTTCATTAACGCAATACTTCCTGTGGCGTAAACGCACATGTAAACAGTAGGTCGCATATTACGTGCAGATTGCACACAGAACCAGTAAGAACCTTTTGTTGACACTGTCCTGCAATTTATTTACAAAAATCGCTTAGAAACTTAGTTATAGCATAAATGTATTTTTATTTTTGAAGTAGGTAATTTAAACCCACAGCTTCACACTATTGTTTTTTTTCTGATTCAGAACGAACAAATCGTCATGGAATATGACCAATAAAAAAATGATGAAAATAAACAGAGAAATAAGAATTTTCAAACGTTTAATAATCGATCCCTCACCCCTGCACAGTTTCTGCTGAGTTTGGGAGTTGGTTAAAACCATGGGTTCAGCCTCCTCCATTTGAATTTTTGGCATTAACTTGGATACAGGTGATTTCCAGGCATCACTGCACAAAACTCATCCACCTTCCCAGATAGTCTAAACTGTTCTAAACGCGAACTGCTATCTTTGCCCGGCCACTTAAACTTCAGATGCGCATAATCATGCAAGGATTTAATCTCTCACCTCTTCCTTGTGTCTTCGATTAACGCGCAAGAAGATGAGCATCGATCGGCCAGGCCCCAATCTCCTCCTCCCTTCACTTAGCCTCACACCACAGGAGCTCAATTCTCCAGGAGCTCTGTTTCTCTGGCCAATTTTCTCTACCGCCACAGCAGTGATGTCTCCTCCGCTACCGCAGGAGCGCAATTTCTCCTTGTAATTTTCTCCACTGCCACAGCAGTGATGTCTACTCTGCTCCCACAGGAGCTCTGTTTCTCTGGCTAATTTTTTTCCACTGCCACAGCAGTGATGTCTACTCTGCTCCCGCAGGAGCTCTGTTTCTATGGCTAATTTTCTCCACTGTCGCAGCAGTATGTGTCCTCTGCTCCCGCAGGAGCTCTTTTTCTATGTTTCTTTCTCTGTCCAGCGAGCATTGGTCTTCCAGCGGACATCAATGCATCTATGTTTCCTCCTCCATCCAGCGAGCATTGTCTCCCAGCGGATGTTGCATGCATCTATGTTTCTTCTTTCTCTGTCCAGCGAGCATTGGTCTCCCAGCGGACATGGCATGCATCTATGTTTCCTCCTCCATCCAGCGAGCATGGTCTCCCAGCGGATGTTGCATGCATCTGTTTCTTCTTTCTCTGTCCAGCGAGCACTGGTCTCCCAGCGGACGTAGCATGTATCTATCTCTACTCTTTTTCCATCCAGCGAGAATTGGTCTCCCAGTGGATGTTTTATGTACCGTAGGATTACAAATCTATTGAAATGTTAATTTAGGTACCAATATGACAGCGAAACCATTTCATATTTGAAGAAAAAAAAAAAAAATCTAATTTCTCTTTCAACCAGCGACGCAGTTTAAGAAAAACTCCCAGCCAAGTACCTATTTTCTCTTCCTGTTTTCTCTTTCTGCCCAGGTCCCACAGGCTCTGGTCCCACAGTGGACGCAGTGAGAACTCTTCCGGTAGAGCACTTATGTTTTCTCTTTCGTTCAGCGACGCAGTGTGAGAAAATCTCCCGGTTGAGTACTCATTTTCCTCTTTCCCGTTTCCAGCAATCATTTTGTCTAACAGCGCACGCAACGAAACTTTCCTGTAAGCCTAGATCGGAAGGGCCACTCCACAGTCGGCAGATAAGCACCAACGACCGCAAGCCCCCCGTCGAAGCTACATGGGCCTCTCGGCCTGTCGTCTGTGATTTGCGTACTCTGGGTTCGGGCCGAATTCGGAGCTCTCCCCCCGGACAGCACGGCAAATACGCATTATACTTTATTCCCTTTAATTGTATGTAAGTGTGAACTCGTGAAACACTGCCTCATGAAGCTTCAAAGCTTTTACAAATCTTTTGTTCCGAATCAATGGTTCGGAGCGTGTATCAAACTGCCAGAGTCATGTGATTTCAGAAAACGATGCTTCATTACGTCATAACTGTTTCGAAACACTTCGAAATGTCAATGGTTCACCGCCGAGGGGGTGATGATTTCTGTCAACCCATCAATCATGAGTCACTGAGAACCAATGAACAAGTGTCTGTGGGTTTTACCTGATCTCTGATCAGTTTTATACATTTGTAGACGTTTTAATTAGACATTAGTATAATTAAAATGAGGTAGTTGATAGTCTTAGCTGAGCCATACATAGAACAAACTAAACAAACCCTGACAATTGATAAAATAACACATTTACTCATGATTATCTTATTAGATGATTAGATAATTGCATTTGAAAGATTTTACTTTCAGTAAAAGAATTTGCAATAAATTTGTAAATGGTGTTTTTATGCATGTTTGGCCTGGGTTTTGTTGCATTTACACTGTTCTGAACATTAGGGGTCACCGTGGAGACGGGTGTTGGATTATTTCAAACCCTCGGCACAATATGGCACATTTGATTCAACTGTTTCACGAAGCCTCAATCTAGTGCCCACCACTAGTCAAAACTACATAGTCGACGCAAAACTACGGGTTCACGATACAACTACAATTAGCGGAAGTGACTTACCGGAAATCTAACACATTATATAAAAAAAAATGGCGGCACCCGCTCTTGCGTGAAAAATAAGGTGAATAGCGCTTTTCACAATGCATACCATTTTGAAGCAGCTTTACAGAAAATGCATGTTAACATCATTTAGTGTGTGATCTTTTATCAGAGGTGACTGTGTCCAAGTAATGTATTTCAGAAATGTACATAAACAAATCACGCAGTTAGCTAAAAAACACAATGTATTCATGTAAGGCAGAGACAAAAAGATAGTTCACCCAAAATGAAAATTGTCATCACTTACTCACCCTCAAGTTGTACCAAGCCTGTATGAGTTTGTTTCTTCTGCTGAACAAAAACAAAGATATTTTAAAGAATGTTGGTAGCCAGATAGTTGACGGTAGCCAATTACTTCCATGGTATCTATTTGTGTTTTTACCATGGAAGTCAATGGCTCTACCATCAACAGTTTTTTTTAGGTTAACTATCCCTTTAACAGTTAGGCCTATTTGTTGCACTTCTCAGGTAGATGAATGATCAGCTACGACATATTGCTGGAACATAGACAGGTCAAATTCACCCTCAGTGAACATTTCGTAAATGAAATTGCTGGCTCATCACTTTTAGGTTTTCTGTGGTCTGAAAAGTATTTCTATAAAGCAAATGTGGGAACAGTGGGGACTGCAACTACCTCCTAAGAATAGCTTCATCTGTCAGTGCACATCAGGTGTGTTGTTAAGTCTCATCTACAGCCACAAAGACCTTAGGAAAAGGGTTAGTCCTGCAGGAGAAGACAGACCCTAATAAACATCTGTTTTAAGTCACTGCTGAAGGAAGGTTGCCGGAAACAAAGTAGAAATAAATGCAGTGTTGAACCCTGTGTAAATGCAGAAAGGAAATAGTTGCAAACAACCTTATTAGTATCCTCCCAAAAATGAAATCTGTCATTATACTCTCCCTCATGTTGTTGCAGACCTGTGTGCATTTCTATCTTCTGCAGAACACAAAAGGTGATAATGTATGTAAATGACAAGGAATGCTCAACCCTTGGAAAGCGTATAATATGGTTTCAACTAATATCAACTTTTTTTAAAGCATGAATTCGCTTTACATAGTGGTTTGTAGATACAATCAATCAATTGAAGCACTTGAATAGAGAGCAGAGAATAGAAAAGAGATCTGCTTTACAATTATTCTGTATTAGATATCACTGCCGCAAGCTATTCTTCTCTTTCCAACAGAAAAAAAATACAGAAAAAAATACAATTACAAAACGTTAGTACCATGGGAAAAAGTGGTGTTGACATCCAAACATAAATGGCAAAACTAGGCAAACTATCTTCTTTAAAGTGAATGTTAACTATGCTTATGCTGACTGACGCAAATCTCAATTTATAAATCTTAGGTATTGTTATAGTCTTATATACTGTATTCTGCCGTGTCTGATTGGCACGACTCGCGCATGGAAGAACTTTCTAATCAGCTTCATTTAGCACCTCGTATGCTGGGTCGTTGTGGGACAACCAGCACAGGCCAAGCTATCCTCCTGACCGTGCCCTGAAAAAACAGGGCTGAAGGTCTTATTTCAGCCTATGTTTGCAAGGGATTAACACTGCGGTGCATATGTACAGTCTGTGTTCGCAGCAGGGTTTTACTTGGCTAGTAAGCGATGGCTCCAACCATCAATTTCGAAAGGGGTGAATTTGTGTAGAGTGACATTTTTTCGAAGAAGCCAAACAATGGACAAAGAGCATGGCTGTGGCTGTGGTTGTGCTGGGGGTTTGGGGGGAGGGTTCGAGCTCGAGTCTCCACAGCCTGTCATGAGCACGCGAGGTCAGGACATCTGCTGACATTTACTGCTGGGCCCGGGCCAGGCTGCAGGTTTCAGGGCTCCTGCCAGGGCCTCATATCAGGCCTGCGTAAAACCACCATGCTCCCTCGCCTCTGAAAGTCGCACCAGAATGCTCGGAACCTGCGTGACCTTACGCTTTTGATCCAGACCTAGTGGTGCAGCATTTATGAGGACACTGTGAATTGTAAACTTGCTGAGAGGGCATGAGCTGGTTTTCAACATGGTCTCTGTGCTAAACGCCAGAACAGGAGAAATGGATTATGCGACTGGTGTTTTTTGTATGATCCGAGCCAAACTCACAATCGCTCCCATTCCCTCTGTATGGACCGGATTTATTAGTGGGAAAAAAATAATGCTTTCACTCATCTGCTTAATTCACATTCATCCTGAAGAAGTCACAGATGCAGAGAGAATGAAAGCGCATGAGAGACGGTAATGAAGGAGTCAGGCATTCAGTCAACCCCTTGTCTACTTTTAATCACATAAAAAGACTTGCGTTTAATGTTGTCCATTATTTCAATGCAGTCATAAGCTATTGTGGAACCGTTTCACCACAATAGCCATCTTTCAGTCAACCATCTCTTCCATTCAAGCTTTTCCCATTGCGTCAAGTATTGAGTTTCTCAGGGCAAAATCCCTTCGTTTGTTCAATTGTGATTTGTTGGCAGGATACCACAATGCCTATCTGTCAAATGAAGCATGTTATGTACTAGCCTATAATAGGGCAACATCTGATTAGCATTCATAGCACAGTCTCCCTCGTCCTTTGGTATTTTATTACCACAGGTGCAAGGGCATTCATTGATCAGATGCACGCTACAGGCAAAAAGCACGCCTTAATTGAAAACATCTCTATTTATACACCTGCAGGCACTAAAGGTCTCCAAGAGCAAAAAGAGGCCTGAAAAGGCAGTTAGTGGAAGGAAGAGAGAGAGAAAACGCACACTGGAAGGTTGCAATAGAGAAGGAGTCACAAAAGTATAATGTTTTTTTTTTTTTTTTTTTAGTTATAGGTAACCACAATCAATTTTTAATAATAAAAAAAGGAATCACTTATAATTTACTTGTGTATGTTGCATTACAGTTAAAAAAGAAATTGATTGTTTTATTCAGCAAGGATGCATTAAATTGATCAAAGGTGATAGTGCATGTTACAAAATATTTCTCAAATAAATGCTGTTCTTTTGAACTTTCTATTCATTAGAGAATCCTTTTTATTTTATTTTTTTTACAAAAGCATTAACTAGCAAAAATATATATAAAATGTATTGAGCACAAAATCAGCATATTAGAATGATTTCTGAGGGACCCTGAAAATCAGCTGTACCATCACAGGAATAAATAACATTTTAAAATATATTGAAATGGAAAAAAGTTGTTTTAAATCTTAATAATATTACTGTTTTGACTGAGCACAAAGCTTTTTTCTTTCAACATAAACATAAAAAAAAAGTACCATCCCCAAACTTTTGACTGGATTTTTCTCACTTTTAGTACAAAAAAAAACACATACATATATATATATATATCAAGTATCAATATATCTGTACCAAAACTAAATGCAACAACAACTAAATGTTAATAATAATAATAATAATCTGTCAACACTTATTTCAGCTACTATATAGTTATGTATCTTTTCATGATGCCTAACCTTGAGGCAAAACACCTGATCATGGTGTAATAGCTAACCGCTATCCAGGATCATGTGATCAAAACAGTTAAATTATTTCCTTAGACTATTGTTTGTACACTAACAACACAGTGCAAGAGAATTATATTAATTGCTTTCATTTGACAAAGTCACGTCCCCTCCCCACAGTACCTTCAACGGTACAAAAATGCCCTTTGGTCTTTCATTACAAGTGGTTGATATTTCTTCCCAATCAGAGTAATGGGTCATGTGTATTGTGATCCTAGTCACTAATACAACCTCAATTCTAACCATATTTAAATGACAGGAGACTATTCAGAATTCATGTAAAGTAACTTTGCAGCATACAACTAAACCTAAGAGAGCTGGACTTGATAGGCATAGCTGGTAAGCTTAACCTAGGAACTGAAGTGATGAGGCCCTCGTGTGGATGACATAGGCAGTGAGAAATGTTAACGTCAACCATAATAACATTAGTCTTTTCTAGAATCAACTTGCTAACCAAGAGCCACAGTTAACTGCACCAGAGCAATGACACTTATATACACTATTTGACTTTTTTCATGTATTAGTATTGCAGTTATGTTATGTTGAGAACTACTGAGTCAATCAATCTTTTAAATCTTTGAGGCCTGCAGTCCAGACATTCACTGGCTATATGAGCTTCTTGCTGAGAAAGTTTATTGGCTTCAAGTAAACACAATAGCCTCTGATAGTGCTTTACATTGCAAAAGGCAGTATTAAATTATATGCCTAAAGAGTTATTTTCTTATTTGACGGCAATTTCATCTGAAATAGACGTTTCTTTCTTTTGACGTATTATTTTACTTGAACTGAGATGCAAAATTTCTGAGCATTTTGACAAGCATTGAATGCCACAAAGACACGTCTGCCACAAGCAGCAAATATTAGAAAATAAAACAAAAATAGAAAACACAAACATAGTTCTCCAAAAATGTTTCCTGAAGCCTCACTACACCAACTATGCAATCCTCGTCCAAGTCAGAGTCTGAGTTTACAGCATCCCAAAAACTCCCACAAACATACATAAACACAACTTTTGCCCCTTACAGTGAACGGATGAAAGATCTGCGTTTAAGAAACACATGAGCCATCAGGTGCATCTATAAAGAGCATTCACGTCAGTCCATAGTGCTTTTAGCCAAAACTGCTCCAAAAAGAGGCTGTGTCCTTGGACTTTTAGATCCTATAATCCAAGATTACTTGTTACCATTTTACTGTCATTTGATGTCTTTGATATTTACAATGAATGTGCGTCATTCATTCATTCTCCAAAGTCAATGGGCCTCATTCATGAAACTTGAGTAGAATGAATCACTGAATAGATTGTTCGTAAAACCATTCGTACGTAGAATGCAACATTAAATTGAATGTGGCAATTTACGTCAGAATGGTTTAACAAATGATTTACGCAGAAATTCATTCTGCTTGTGTTTCATGAATGAAGCCCAATCCATTTACTGGAAAATATATTTTCATCGAGGTCATTGGTGTGAAATCTGTCCCCTTTTCATGGTCACTACACAAAAACCTTACTTCTGTTGGCTCCCTGAAACAAGCCTGGAGGCCTCGTCAGCTGCTTTCCTTGTCTCAAATTCCTCCCTTTCCAAACTGCTACCCTTGTGGCCCAGCTCCACCAGCTGGCGGGCCAGTTCCTGATCCTATAGAGGAGCAAAAACACAGATCTGTCCAATCCATTTGTGAAGGGTTAAACTCGCTGTTAAAATGACTGCATTTATATAATAGTCCAAAAATAAAAAAATACAAATATCAAGTAAAAATAGGTGCAAAGCAAAAATGTTAGTGTTTTTTTTTTACATGAAATTTTAAGAAAACAACAAAGAATCTGAGTCTAAATTACAATTTAGAACAAAGACCAAAGATAGATAATATAAACATATTGTACTTAATCATATACCATTTTCTATACTATCATTTAAAAGTTTGAGGTTAACAATAAAATGAAGTAACGGTAATTGTGTGAGATATATATATATATATATATATTAGGGTGGCCCCTATTAGGGGGTAATTTTTTTTTTTTTTTTTTTGGAAATGTTAACCTCTCACCCCCTCATTAGAAGTATGTATGCAAAATAATGCTCAATGCATCTTTTTATCAATACCAAATTAGGGTTCTTTGGCATGCAGAACCCCTTTTGCTGCTAAATAGATCTCTTTTTATAAGGTTCCATAAAGAACATGCTTTTAAAGCGTCATAGGGCCTTAATGGTGTTATAAATAACCTTTTAAATAATAGTTTATTTTCATTAACATTAGTATATTTATATAGCCTAATTAATATTATTTATTAATATCTTTTAGTTACTCTTTATCTACCTGTCAAGTATCTTGTTACCTCTATTTGGGTTTTACATCAACAAACAAACAAAAAACAGCATGTAGTGTCAATTAGGTACTTTTAATGACATGATTGTTTGATGTGTTGTTTGTGCTTTGTATGTTTTGTATTTATTGCCCTGTTTTAAATTGTACAGTGTCATATAAATAAAATGTATTATTATTATTATAATAATTATATATATATATATATATATATCATTCAAATAATTATTTTCTATTTTAGATTTAAAAATCTCCTGTTCCATTTGGATTTATTAATTAATGAATAAAAACTGTTTTTGTGGCATTTCCTATGCCGTGTGATTATTGCTGCAACCCGTTTGCTTATACACATATGAAACGAATCCATATTCCCCCAGTTTCGCAGACAAGGCTTAAGCCTAGACCTAGACTAAAATGCATGTTGAAGCCGTTTTGACATATCTTAAAATATGCCAGTGCCATTGTTTTGTCTGAAGATGAACACCACAGTAATGTTTTTTTCTAAAGCATGTTTATGAAGGCTACTTAAATGTACAAATTGAACTAAGGCCTAATCCTGGCTTAATCTAAGACTATCTGTGAAACCAGGCCATTATGTTTGTATCTAGCCTATCCCTTGAGTCCTCATTGCTAAGAAAACCACACATTGGCATTTATAGACTGTTACTGAGAATTCCCACAGTTCTCAAGTTTGAATTATTCATAAACATCACCTACCAAGCACTTTAAATAAAGTAAATCAGATGGAAAAATGTTAACTTCAGTCCATGTGGGGTTAAAGTCAGTTTCTGTGAACTTAGTCTAATATATAACATATGTAGTATTTAATTACTTTACCTCACTCTAAATAGCAGTCTTATTACCAAATCCATTATTTGTTTAATTATATCAAAAGTTCTAAAAAACGTCTAAAAATGGAGATACACATTTGTAAGGTCCAAATGTTAATTGAAAACAATTAAGCTGTCCTAATTATTAACATTAGGCCTATTTCACATGTCATGTTCTGTGAGCCAAATACTGTATCTCTACATTACTTGATTAGCCTAAAAAAAAATCAAGAAATTTAAATGAAAGTAACAACCCAAAGTGATCAATTATAAAACATCACATTTCATCTTTGATCTGATCAACCATGTTAAACTGTGTGTTGAAGTGCCACATCAGCGTGTTTAGCCCACAGCGCATAGGGTACTTAAATATTGAGGATCTCTTTTTTTTTAAACTGCCTAAATCAGACTTAAATTACAACAGTATAATAATGATGATGATTATAATTGAGTTAATGAATCAATTTTCACTAAAATTAATTTACTTAAATGGCTAAGTGCACTATTTTTTAAGACCATACAGACTGTTAATTAAGTTGCGAAAGACGAGTTGCACAAAAACACCTGGCATGATCATAGGGGCATGATGCAGGACGGAAATACCATGTCGCCATCTATCGTTACACTGCTAAAATTTCACAGGCCACACTGAGAAATGACATAGGAGTACGCTGCCAGACTAATCATATTGACTCATGAAAAAGGTGAATTAGAAGTTGGCAATTGTTTTCTAGATGCTTCCGATCCCAGTGTTTTTTAGTTTCACAACATTACGGCTCATACGGTTTCACTTACACAGTCGGTAAATTAAAAATGATTTACGTTAGTTGTATTTCGATCAACCATCTGATTTGCGCCCTGGTAACGTTACAGAGCAGCGTGAATTTTAATACGTCACCTCAAGGTAAAAGAGATCCAAAGGTTTTATCTGAGAATCTAAGAAGTCCTCATAGGTGCGAAACTTCTCTACGGTTTCACCAGCAAAAGCGCCGTTGTCTTCCTCCATGTTGTTTAACTAGAAATATTCCCATGGCAACTGATAGAGCTGTAGTGGTACTGGGATAGTAGCTGTTATGGTGCTTTCCGGTAACGTTAAACCAATCATGAACCAATGAAAATTTGCAAGCTCCGCCCTATCTATAACTATCGCTGGAAAGTTTTACGATTTCAAGATTTAATCATCAGTGTAAGTTTTTCTTCATTTGCTGTTTCTCAGAGCTCCAAGCTGCACAAAACAATAAGAAACTACTAAATTCTGCTAGGATTACAGTAGTAGAGAGGTTGATTAGTAGACTATGCAAACCGCTGTATTTAAATTATTTATGTGAAAACATTCCAAGTGGCAGGTGAATGCATGTTTATGTTACTTCCTTGTGCTGATGCAACCTCTCATAAACTGATCTATAAGTTATACATTTCAGTTATTTAAATAGGCCGATCATTTGTACTAATATAAGTAGGTAACGTAATGATTTCTTGCAGTCGTAAGTTAGTAGCTTAGCTTCTTAGCTAAACATAATCTAATACTATATCATATAACGTTGTCATTTCGAGAAACAGCATCACTTTGTTACTCTAAAAGATGCTCAGATATGAAAGCATTCAGATTTGTCATGCAAATTTATCTTGAGCCTTTGTTATGTATAGAGACAGTGCGACTGATTTATTATTAACAGCAAACAAATTATTCATTTTTTTAAGAGTTACTTTACGTAACGTTAATCTGTTATCTTTTTTTCTAGGGAAGATTTTTTTTTCTTGTCCTTTAATAGTATCAGGGGGGTATTTCTTTCCCCCAATTAAAATCTACTCTGCTTTTTTAAACTGATACACCTAATGATTCACTTAAATACATTTATTTGAAAGGTTGTGTAAGATGTAATTCAAATGTAGAAACAAATACAATATGATTATTAACTTTTTTTTATTTGTATGATTTGACTATATGAATATTGGGGTTGTTTTAGGTTTTGTGGATCTTTACTGCATTAAACATTACTGGATTTAGTGAGGAAATTGAACAGTTAAGCCAAACCATAGTTTTGTGAGGGGTGTGTGTAATTTGCTGTCTCATTCTAAACTATTTTGAACATGGCAAACCAGTAAAACAGGTCTGCTAAATCATGTTTTGCTAAATCAGGCCAACATGTACTTGCAGCCAAGTTATTCATCCTGAACCACTAGGTGGCAGAGCTCATAAAACTTTTATCAAACCATTCTTACTGTGGAAATGTTCTGTGCATTTTGCCATCATTGTCTTAAGGAATTTGAATGGCAAAGATTGTATCCCCAGACAATGTTCATAGTATTGGCATATATCCAAGTAGTATGAAGAAACCTTCATAGCACTGTTCAGGATTATGGCCTATGCACACACCATTTGATGTGGGTACCTTTATGTCTTTCTTGACCCCTGTATTTCAACCTATTTAATGAGACACTGTTTTAAACCATTTTCCAGTGGAATGTCTGACCTCCACCAAACCCTGGCTTTACCCCTCGGATCAGCCCAACAGGATAATGGCACAAGACAGCTGTTATGTCAATTGTAATGGGTAAGTCTCCAGACTTAGACATCCACTACCACCACCTTGCATACGCAATATGGGTTTTGGCCACATTGTTGATTTCAGGAGCATCTAATGCAGAAATAACAAAGTGTACAATAATGATTGTTGTGATTAAAGTACACAAAACCTTTATATTCTTTAGGATTTCTATTATTTTGTAATATCCAAATAAATTTCCCATTCCACATAAAAAGCACAAACACATTTTTTTTTTGTGAAACAAACAATGGCTTGAGAATAAATGTCAGAATTGTAAACATGATGTTTTAATGACACTATGGTGAAATGTTTATTGGAAATGAATTATTGTGAAATATTTGTAGACTTTAATTAATAATGGTTGCTTTCACCTGTAAACACCAAATATGAGTTCCACACCGTTTCAGTGTGTCCTGCTTGACAGTTATACAGATATTTTGTTAAGGGTCATAATACGACTGTCTGCCATTTGATACACCTATGAGCAGAGCTCATAAAACACAGAACAGTCTCAAGACATGTTTATCCTTGTGAGACATCGCTCTTCTGTGGAATGCACTGGTCATTAAAGGATATAATTTCCATGACTGTCAGCAGTTAGACTGTGAGTTTTGATGGACAGACATCTAGTTGTTCAAAGTTTAGAAATATGGATGTGCATAACTAAATCCAAAAGCATTCAAAATATTAATTATTTTGCTTGTATTGTTGTTCACCTTTAAAAAAATATATTTGAAAATTACCATCACAAGCATAATCTTAGGAGTTGGATAACTGTGCAAAAAAAAGCTTGTACATAGACATATGTTGTATAAATACTGTGAGGTATAATATAAAAAATGTAACTATTTTGTAAAATCACTGAGGATAACTATGCAAATCCTTTTGTGAAGCAATTTTAGTACAAATATCTTTATGAAATCCACACCAGACTTCAGACGTCCTGAAAATGTCTTGTGATTGGCTCATTCAGTCCATGTGATGTTCATGATGACTGGAATGCTCGTCAAAGTCAAAGAGAAAACTTGCTATTTCAGCAAACCAGCTTTTTCCCAGCTTGTCTTTTTTGCAAGATTAGTCCATGTTTAAGACAGTACTGGTCTATCCGAATCGAAACTTTGGCCAGTACTTGGCTATTGGTCGATTCTTCTTTCCAGTGTTGACTGCGACTTTTGGTATAGAGGGCTTTGATGGATGTGGAGGAGGTTGTTTTTCCTGCTCTTTGTCTGTTATTGAGAATCCTTGCTCAGTCTTTTCATGTAGGTTCATCCTTGGCAGAAAATGTGTAGAAACATGTTGTGACTTCACTCTCGGACTGGACCCCATTTTTGCTTTACCTCTCTTATTAAGTGCCACAAACCACTCTCTGCCAGTGCGATGGTTCCTGTGGATCACTGAGGCATACGTGTTGTAGCTGTTCTCCTGAAACCGCTCCCTGAACTTACAGTCATCTGTAAAGCTCTCCTGGGGAAAAGGACAGGAAAAGGGGGGAAAATGATACAAAGATAGAAAATCAACAAGTTGTTCATCCTGATACTGATACGCCTGTCCATGTTAATGGTTATGTGAATTTATCTTGAATCTTGGCATTTAACATAGACAGTGATAGAATTACCCTCTGATGATCTTTGTTTGTACTTCAGCTGGAGTCCAGCTGCAATGGTGTTTATTTAGTGTAAAGTTTCCTCTAATATTTGTAAATCTTACTTTCAAATTAGATAACTTTTACACTTATACTGCCTTTTCTAGCCTTTTTCTGTAAGCAATCCAGTATATTTTTGAGTGTGTGCAAACAGATAAAATAAAATCAAGTATGATTGCATAATTCACTATGGAAATAAATCACTCTTCTTAATTCAGACTATCAGTTTGTATTATAGTAGATAACACAAAACACCAGAGGACATGTTCAGTGTACCAGGCATAGTTCTTCTCCATCTCGACTGTCATAAGTTCTGAGATAATTGCACAGACTGAGAAACAGAAAAAAAATGCCTATTCTAATATTTGTATGGATTCTGTACTGGTTTGGGCTTTGTTTTTCTGTATTGCAAGGATCGAGATAGTATCGACACCTATAAAAACGTACCAAATGTACCATGTTCATACTGTATATGGTTTTAAATATACAGTACAAGCTGGATGTCAACATCATATACAGTGCTGTCTATAGACATTGTGGAAAAAACATATGTGTGCAGAGAAATCTGGGAAATCAAAGCAATTGAAGCACCAGAGACTAACGCACCACTATCACAACAGGCAACAAACAGTCATTGATGTTTGTGGAGACAACAGCCAAATTCATGCATTATGCTGTCTTGTTGAATGTTAATATCAGTTATCTCAAATACTTTAGCTGCATTAAGGCAGTACTATTATGGTTATTAATGACAAATATTTAACAGATTCAGCAAAGGGGATATACACTTATGAGCAGACTGTATAAGTGATCAGCTTACTTATCATGCTTCAATTTTTACCACAGCAATAGACAGAGCCAGAGCACATCAATAAAGCTTTAACACTTTGGGCACACAAGAAGTAATTATTGAGCACACACTTTGTAGGATGCCACATTAGCAGCTGCTGGAGAGAGAACACTTTGTGGCCTGATTGAGTTAGCCCCTCATAAAGAGAGCTAATGAAAAGCAGCTAGCAGATTATAGACACTGAGCCCCAGAAAGAAGCATTGAGGGGGTTACAGAATAATTGCAAGTCTTGCTTTTATCTCCCAGCTCAAAGTCATCAAAACCGACTTTCCAATCAAAGACTGTGGTGACCGACAGAAGCAGAGCTTTGTTTGTGTGGGCTGAAAACTCATTAGGCTATGAAATAACTTTATCCTTCCAAGGCAGAGGAAAGCAGGACACATGCTTTTTCGTAGGCAATCTATGGTTATGTATACTGTGCAAACTTGGGTAGGGTTTCAGAAATGCAGCCATAGCCTGACATGACCAGACATCCATTAGATCTCTAAATGTTTTTGAACTATCTGAGCTTTGGTCAGATGTTTAATCGCATGAATTTTGACCAAATCAACAAAAGATAGCAGGCATGAAGCATTTGGTCTGTTTGAATTTCCATATTTAAAACTTAATGGACTAAAATATCTAGCTTCCGGCAGACGGCCATACGCATCGATTTACAAGAGTAAAGAGTAACCCTTGAACTTGACGCACAATGTAATGACGAACGCGGTTGCCCAGCCCTGTTTGTTTTTAACTGCGAGAGGCAACAATTGCCGTCATTACGTTGTGCTTCAAGTTCAAGGTTTTTCTTTAAATATACAATACATTTTTTAATATAACTCCGATTGTGTTTGTCTGAAAGAAGAATGTCATATACACCTAGGATGGCTTCAGGGTGAGTAAATCATTGGCTAATTTTCATTTTTGGGTGAACTATCCCTTTAAGCTGTAGCATCATTTGATTTCATACGTTTCATAGTTTGAACTAAGTGTCCATATAATTTTTTGGGGACACTGTTAAGTATTTTGTAAAGAGCAGCTTATCCCAACAACTGTACACAACCACCAATATTAAGAATTGTGGCCTCACTCTCTAAAAATAAATGTGGTGGGAAACTATATCATGACTTTAATGAGGGTCAGTCCCAAGTAAGAGGTCTTGCATAATTCCCAAACTCTGAAATAATATAACTGTTCTGGTTTGCTGAAGAGTGCAGCAAAGCAGAAAATGGTGCCATTACAATATTTTCTAAACATGCCAGTCATAACTTGACCCACCATTGCTTCACAGGGGCTCTCTCCCCTAAATGTGGTAATTTGCCCCCAAAACATCTGAACGTTTGTTTGTTTATAGGGTACATGGTTTTTGTCTTCTGGAAGTGCCTTATGATCTTCATCTTAAACAGCAGCCAGCTGTTGAGGATACATCCTTTAATGACTTTTTTTTTTCATAAAAATGGGGGGTTATTTCAATCTATGTTTCAGGAGATCATAAGACATTCCATATGTCTGTTGTTCGGTGTCTGAGAGCAGAAGACATTTTATTGTCATGAACTTTACAGCTGCTTGACCTGTGTCTGTTTTCTGACAGCTTTCTTTCCGAATATTGTCCACAAACAATCCTCTCTCAAAATTCCCCATACAGCAGTGTTATACTGTTGTAGAGACAGACACAAGTCATTACATCTTGGCAGATTTAATCCCATTCATAATTGTTGTTGTGTTATTCAGAGTTTTTTTTTTTTTTTACCTTTAGAGCATGTGAGCAAAATCAAATTTGAGACACGCCTCTCGTTCTTAAGCAATTGATTTTCATGGAATGGGAGAGGTTAGCATCTCCGTTTCCCTCTTGTTTTCTCAATGAATGTAGTGACCTCTTAAGCTTTGCAAAGATTATGTTAGTAATGGCTTGCTGGGTAGGTCACACGGCATAATGTACATCTGTCTTCCTTGCCATTATCACAGCAATAAATTGCCACTATGAAAACATCTAAATATTAAATATGACAGACAGTGCAACAAAAATCAGACGCTAAGTCATTTGATACTCCTTTGGTTAGGCCGACTTGTCTACGGAGTGAAGTGCTTTGGGTTTAAACCCCAAGCTGACAGCTATTAAATAAGCCTGTGCAACTATAGCTGGTCTGAGGAAATGAAACCCAATTCAAGTTTGACGGAGCCGCTGCAGCTGCTTTAATTACAGATGATGTCTGCAGCAGTTTGGAGGCTCATCCTCAGATTTATAAGACTATTTTACTATCCATCTCTTACGAGATTTTTCTAAAATTGTAAAACATTTATTTGAAGTAGGGTACACATAAATACAGAACAAAAATAACTTAATTCTTTTATTCAGCAAGGATTCATTCAATTATTTTTTTTTGACAGTAAAGACATTTATAATGTTACAAAAGATTTCGATTTCTAAAAAATACTATTCTTTTAAACTTTCGGTTCATCAAAGAATACAAAAAAAATCACGGTTTCCACAAATATTAATCAGCACAACACAGTTCCACCGTCATGATAAGAAATGTTTCTTAAGCACCAAATAAGCATATTATAATGATTTCTGAAGGATCATGTGACACTGAAGAACGGAGTAATTTAGCTTTGCCATCACAAGAATAAATTATACATTTTAAAATATATTAAAGGCACAATATGTTGTTTTTCGCCACTCTAGACTAGACGTCGCCTATTCAAAACAAAGGCGTAGCTTGATGATGCCAAGATTGAGCGCAGAATCATGTGAGTTGTTCCATCTCACAGACGGTGGAAAAGAATCCGACGGGACATAATATTCATGGATGAGATTATTAACATTACTGTAGGATGAAGCAGAGCAGGAGCTCTAATGAGAAGGAGATTCTAATGAGAGACGAGTGCGATACACGTCTCCAGAACAGAGGAACTTTTATTATGACGCAGATGCCGCTTCCTCGTCTTCAGGATGGCTTGTATTGCTAAATGGCATGCAAATAATTTGAAACAAAAACTCGATTTACGATTCGATTCGACCCCCCCCCCTCTTCCATTTAAAACCAAATAGCTGCGATCTGTAAATATATTTAAAAAAATATATATTTATTGTATTTAAAGTGCATCAAAATAAACAAAATTGCAAAGGCAAACCCTTTCTGTAACTGAAAAGTCACTGTGCAGTGTGCAACAAAGATTGTTCAACATCCAAATTATTTATAATGTATTTGGATTGAGCTAATAAAACAACAAAAAATGCACTGCCCTCGGGGGAGGGGAGGGGCAGAGGGTTGCGCCACAGGGTGCATGCTACGGAAACCCTGAAGGAAGATTTGCGAATGCAAAATGTATGTACCCTATACTGAAGAGGGGGAGAAAAAAAAAATCTAAAAAATAGATTTTTTGAAAATATGAATCGATTTGACTTACCAACTCGATTTTTAAATCAAATCGATTTTTTTTCCCAGCCCTAATTCAAACAACAAGTTTTCTGATTTTTTTATTAGTTTTCTGTCTATAAATGTATCCAAACAGTTGTTCCCTTGTCTAATAAAACATATAACATTTTAAAGTGTCTTTGGTGTTTCCATGGTTTCTGCAAAATAAAACAGGAAATCAAGGGTAACGCAGGTATGGCGTCACTGATAGGCGAACCAATGACACGGTCTGTGTCCTGGTTAAAATTGCTTATTTCTCTGGATTTAAACATTCTTGGAAACGTCTTGGATAATGTAAGTACACAAGTCAACAAAATATATAGCACTGTTCTACTGTTTTTTGGATATTTTAATCCAAATATCTTACATATTGTGCCTTTAAAATAGAAAACAGTTATTTTAAATTGTAGGCTAATACCATTGTACAATACTGTTTAACTGTATTTTTGATGACCACAAGAGACTTTCAAAAACATAAAAAAAATCTTACTGAGCCCAAGGTTTTGAACAGCAGCATGGGCTATATGTATATTTTTTTGTAGTTGTGACATACTTTCTTACCAATTGACCAAGTATTACTGCTAATAAAAAAAGATATAAAATGTGAAGGTGAAAGCTGAATAATGATAATGATAGATAGGATAGATTGAGTTTAGGGTTTGTAGTGTCCCCTAGACCGATCCTTTATAATGATTTTTTTTCTCTCTCTGAAATTCAAGATAAAAGGCGGTTCCTATTATGCAAGAGTTTTAAAGCTAAAAAGGAGTATAGATTATTTCATATACTGTTTCTTTGTATGCACAAGTCCCTATTCTTGCTGTGTGCATACAAAGTGTCCTTACTTTGCCCAACTTTGTTTACACATATATTGATTCCCTTCCTCTTTCTTGCAAGATTATCAACTACCCCAGACTCATTTTAATCTGCTCTTCCCATTAACACATGCTAATAAGCTCTGCCTTCTATCAGACAGCCCAGACCCCTGCAAAGCCAGATTGCTCTGAAACTGCAGTGTCTCTATCCACGGCTTTGTGCTATACAAGTCTTTGTAGAGAGAATTTGCAGAGGCTCACAAACATCACAGTAAGCTGAGATTTCCCTCAAAAGTGTGTATGGGGAGTTTGTTCAGCACATTTGGGTTGGTTTACATCCACTTTATTTCTTTTTGTGGATGTATGAGTTTATATTGTGTTATAATAGTGTTGGATCAGACTCACAGTTGCATGAAGCCTCCCCCTCTTGTTCATGGCTAGAAATCGGTTGCTGAAAACCCCTCGGATCCCTATAACCCCTTGAGACACGGCAAAAAGCTCCAGCACACCTACAGATTGAGAAAAACACATTGATTGCTGTGATGACTGATGACCTTTATGTCCTAAAAGTCAAGGGTCAAACAATAACTATGTTCACACTGCAGCAGAATACAGTTGTAATTCCTGTTTGGAGTGATACATACTGCTCCGGTCATACATATTTTGGTTATAATAATGAAAGAGAGTGACAAACGCATTCCAAAGTGCTCCCTTCAATTCTCAAGTGTCATAACCGCATTTTGAAAGCGAGTTCATGTGATAAGTGCTGGCTGTTGTGTCATTGAATGGCATAAGCGAGCACTGTTATTAATTATATTAAGTTAAGTCTTGATAAGTTTTTGGGCAGAGAAGAAAGAAAAAGATTACCTACAGTTTTTAGCTGTATATCTGGCAAGACAAAAGCAGGTGGTGTTTCACAGAAAATAGTTACAAATTTTTAAAGACAATATGAAATGTTTATATTATATTCTGTCATCATTCAAGGCTATCACAGGTTAAAGAAGAGGATTGAGTACCTGTTCATACACAGACATTATTCTATAAAATACTGTCTGCTGCTAAATGTACACAACAATTTGAGTCACATCTGTTAGTAAATGCATTTAATTCCAAACACTGACTGTGTGAGGTCATGTCACATTTACTTGTATAGCCCGTTATACAATGGAAATTCTTCACTAATGCTTCACAATAATAAACAGGAAAGTAACAGAATTAACAATGCAAAGTACATTACATATAAGACAAATTCAAATTATGCTTTAAAGCAACTGTTAGCAAGATAATAGTGTCATTATTCAGCTCAAGTCAGTGAAGATAGCCTATTTGTCAAGGGGTTTTGTATTTTTATTTTGACAGGATATTAGATGTCTTTATAGAGTAAGTAAAGAATAGAGAAAACACAGCAACACATACTGTAAAACACTGACATCATAAAAGCAAGCACCCAAAAAATGTCCCTATTGAAAACTAGATTGGCTAGGCTGTATTCTTTCAGAGGGATGTTTCAGGTCAATGATGTTTGCTTTCAAAATATTCTGTCTGCCATATGGGCTTAACACCCACAGACAAACTTATAACAATCCTTTTTGCTTAAATCTAATTTTCATCATCTGTTTTACAGTAGACGCTCTAAATAGACCATACTATGGCATGTGCACCAAGCTATTCAACCATTAACAGAAATCTAGTGCATGGCATGTTAATGATGGCACTCACTCCAGCTTTCAACTCACTAGCATTCTGATCTCAGCCACTGCACCTGTTCCCCATACCTGTAAATAAACAAGTCGCTCCAAAACAAGAGACTCCAAAGAGGAAGCACTACAGTGTATCATTCATTCAGCAAGATCAATCTGCAATAACACTTACTGCACTTGTGTCCTGGTGTGCCTAAAAAGTATTTTTGAACACCTCATCAAAATAACCTGCTATGATTCTGTCTGTGGAGCTTCTCTAGTATGCAAAAGTGTTTAAACATTGCAAGCCTATAATTACATTGGGTCATTGTAATAATGTATCAGTGTTTTGTATGTAAATTAGCAGTGTCATTCGCATTGAGTATTGGTAAGTTTATTTAAATCAGATATAAATCAATCAGTCACTTATTTGAACTTCGCTCTCCATATAACCTAACGTCTGTAAGTCTATAAAGAAATGGTAAATGATAACATACTTAACGGATTAGGTTCGTGACTCCCGTTGACTCTTCCATCGAGGTGAATCTGAAGGTGGAAACCTATTCCAACTCTACAGTACAGTCTGCCAGTTCTGCGCCCTGATACGCGCCCTTCCTCGACAAGTTGGTGCTCCAAATACGCGCGTTCAGATCCCGTCAGCACTGCAGAGCGAGGCAACTGAAAGAGGAGTAAAAGCAGGAGAGGAACGTTCATTCTTTCCAGAGAGCTGTCTGTGCGAATGCTAGGCCACTTCCAGCATTTTGCTGTTGTTCCAGCGCTCTGAGGTAACTCGCTGTTTCACTGGTGGGCATTACCCTCGGCTGCACGAGCAGATCTGCTGGCAAAGAGATATTTATATCACAAATGATCTCACTGCTTGATGCGTGCCTGGGATGTGCGGGACGCTCTCTCTCATCCTCAATTTATATCGGACGGAACATTCAAACCGCCCTGAAATCTATACATTGTCTGTTGGAGATGTAGATCCATGTAGGTCTGTGACCAGGAACAGGAATATACATAGAAATACAGAGCCTACTTTGATTAGTACTTCAATGAAAATGAAATTTATTCGCGATGATAAAGAAGATAAATCTTTAAGAAATCTTGTTTTAACACACGTGACAAGTTTTGAGAAATGTGTTGTGTGTTCGTGTTTTGTAATCGTTTATGATTTTGAAATAGGCCTACGTTTATATCAGTAGCTCCACATCAATGCATTTAATTTCAAGTGGTGTAACCATGAAGTAAAAAGTAGCGTACAAAATACAGAATACACATGAGTGTACATAACTTTTCAAGTAAGCTTTTTCACATATTTTTTTCAAGGTAAGAATTTACAAATTTATACCCATTTATAATTTTTTTATTATTATTATTATTTTTTTTAATTATTATTATTTTTTTTTACAATTGGTTTGGTTAATTTGAACTGAGATCTATATATCCAGGATGCTTACAGGCAGCTCTGTATTTTTGCACACACGCCTCGTAAATGTGTCTGTCACACAGACATGTCCCACACGCTATTATTGGAAATTCTGAGCACGGATTCTTACTGGCACAAGCAACAAAACTTAAAATATAAAACTATCAAATTCATGTTATAGTGTATGAACTGCAGGTGAAATAGCAGGCGAAATATGTAAAGAGGACCCTCAGGCCTGTCTTTGTAAACTTGAACAATTCGTTTTCAAAGTGAACATCTTGATATTTTAAAAATAAATGGCAGGTAAAATTGTCAGCATCTCTTAAAATTTGAAAGCCTCTCAGTTTCTTTTCATTGGCCCTCTAATAATTAAACAATAGTGATGTCTAGGCCAGTTGTTTTAATACAGCTATACCTGCTGAGAGAAAAGTACTGCACAGTGGGAATTTCACTGCTCATGTCTGAAACATGAATTTTAATCATCTATACACAATATTGTGTTGGATAGTTAAACATGAGCTTAATTTCTACATGCATAGACATGCAAAACCTGGAAAGTTCGTCTTTGCCATTTTATCAGTAACCAAAAACATTTCCTTTTTGCATGATGTGTTATTTCTGCCGGTATACATTAGTATAATTCCAAGACTCACATTCCGACCAAAAAATCTTTTGCACCTTTAATGGAACACTAAATAGCACAATTCAAAAAGTGGCCCTTTATGCCTATTTAAAACGTGAAAGCAAATCTAAATACAAGATCACTGAGGTTTTAAGGTATATACTCACTTAAATAGTGTGGTAAAATTGGTAAAATGGTGAAAGTTAGCAATTTGTATTAATACCATGGCAATTGAAGCCATTGAGATATAGTACACTTGCATTTCGTTCTGCACTAGTCGAGCAATATGTTGCATAGACAGCAAGGCTCATATGTATAGATGTTGCTCACAGAATCTTAAGTTACCTTTAAGATGTGATGGCAGCCTTCAGTAATTTGAAAGGAATGTGTTCTGAAAACATTACAAACTTAATCACTAGATAAATGACTGAAACATAGAGGTCTGTACTGTAGTCTCCTCTTTGTTTCACTTGCTTCAGAACATGGATTGATCACTTTAATGTAAACAGTGCAGAACTGTTTACCTCCCAAATTGTAAAGGCCATTTGTTAGTGTTGGACCCTCCAGTAACTGCAATGAGGAATTACCCCAGATGAGTATAAACACCAATGATCCTGATTGATTCATCAATGATCCTGGCTTTTAACAACTTTGTAGTATCCTGCAGGGTTTTCTTACCCGGGGAACAGTCATTTGTTATTGTTTTGGCACAAGTGATCTTTATCTGTGGATTAAGCTTTTAAGTAACGTGAGGAGATGAGTTTTCAGGTACTTCCACAAATGACAGTGTCTGGACAGTATTAATACTTTCTGACCCATTTATAGATTGCTACTCAATGATTTTGTCTGTTGGCTGATGGTGGTTAGCTCACATGGTTTGGCAATGTTGGTTGTACACTAAAACATAAGAGATTCAGTGGGGTTCTATATAACCCTCTTGTTCTTGACTGATATGCCAAAAAGGTTATATCTGGGATAAATGTGTTAAATGATTGCATTATAATTTCACAGGTTATTTCAGTTTATTTCTTGTGAAAAAGTGTTTACGCACTGTTTAATTCCTAAAATGTAATCAAAATGTAATCAATAAAATATGTCATGATGGGAACCCCTAAAAGGTTCAACGTTTACAGTACGAAGCTCCTGTATAGAACCTTTCTTCTAACAGTGTACTGTCATTTTGGTTTCTCCTTTATTAAAAGATTATGATTTTAGAAGTTATGCATTAAATGTACAAATGTAACTCGCACAAGTTTTTTTTATAAGGAGTCAAATATTAAATTAATTATATGACTTGCTGTGTTTTATCATATAATGTGGAAGCTAATATGTGCAAATAGGAAGCAACTTTTTTATAATGCATTACCAGTATTAACAGTTAAGAGATGAAAACTTAACTTAAATAGAAAGTTGTTTCCTAATTTCCTGCTACGTGTGATTTGTGTTGTTTTACAAGCTCTTTTACAGCCCGCTGATTTGGGAATCACTATTATTTTTGTCACAATGTGACAAGGGTTTCTCTGATGATTTATGTAGATTTCCTATTGAAATAACAATCAAGTTGAGTATGTGTTGTGACCTCAGAACCACTTTCTCAACCTTAGTCCTATGCAAATGTGCCCACAGTCTGCTGAAACATTCCACCGCAGCAAGGCGGAACACGAAAGAAGGTTTTTACTCTCCGTCTTGAGGTTTCCTCAAACCAAAGACATATTTTTAAACGGTACTCAAAGGGTCAAAGATTTTCACCCTATTCCCTGCTCCCATTCCTGAGAGTTGGAGCATGAGGCGACATGAAAATGGCCACACATTTCAAACACGTCCTTTCAAAACATCCCACTGATCAGCCAAGCATTTAATCTGTAATAGATCTAAACATTTGCTTTGGACAAAGTAGGCCCTCATTAATTTATGAGAAAGCCAGCGCTGTGTTTTTGCGAAGTGTCCGAGGGCATTTGGCGTGGAACAAAGAAGCACCTGTTCACTTGTTACAGACAGAGCTGCCTGTTAGTTCACTGAAATCGCTGACGAGACGCTGTCAGTGGAGAGCGACCAGTACCTACTGACAGATTTGGCCAGATAAAAGCGAGCAGGGTAAGCACTGCACCCCCCACCCCCCTCGAAACACCAGTCAGAGGTAAATGAAAGGTTACCAATGTACATTTAAAAAGTGTCAGTGAGTATCATCAGTGAAGTTTTACCTTCATGTTTGATCTGTTACTGCAGAATCTGATTATGGATAATTAATATTAAAATATAATTTTTTGGGAGTTTGCTAAGATGTTTATATATATATATACGCACATATATATATGCACTGGAAATATGTTATGTTGACTTTACTTAATTTTATTATGTCAAGGGGTTGCACAAAATAAATGTATCTAAATCCAGATATATTTTTAAGTTGAGTGTACTTATTATTTGTAAGTTGAGTGTGCTTATATTTTAAGTTGAGTGTATTATATTTTGTCAATTGGTTGTACTTATATTTTATAAGTAATTTCAGATTAATTATATTCATAATTTTAGCTAAACTATTTTGAGTTGAATATACTAAATATTTTTATGTTCAGTGCACTCAAATGAATTATGTGCATCAATTTAATGGTTTATTTTCTACATACTAAAATTAAGCATATTAATTATAGCAGTACTGGCATTGTACAGCTTCATATTTTTTAAGTTATACAATGTAATTGTATAGAATTGCAAAGAATTTCTTAAAAGTTTCTTGTATACCAAAAATAAAACATTTATTTTATTTTTTTTTTTTTAGACACACAGACATCAAGAATCAGCCTGTGAATATCAACAATGGTGACAATTATAAAGCATGTTGCTGTGCATTCTGGGTGCCACCAATCAAAACTCATTTATGGCTCCCATCATGCATTGCTGCATGAATAAATAACTAGTTCATGATCAGAGGTGATCTGTTTGTCACCATTGTGTGTGTGTGCCTATACATAAAAAGAAAATGTTGAAGTTTTTTAAAAATTTGTATTGATTTGATCATTTGGATTTCATTGTTGCTCCAACCAGTCTGGACATTCTATATAGGCTATACACACACACACACACACACACACACATTTATAAAATGCAAACCCCATTTCCAGAAAAGTTGGGACATTTTGTAAAATGCAATAAAATCCATAATCTGTGATTTGTTAATTCTCTTGAACCTTTTTTTAAGAGACAAAAGTACAAAGAAAAGTTTTCTAATATTTTCACTGGCCAACATTATTGTATTTTGTAAATATAAACAAATTTTGAATTTGATGGCTGCAGCACAACAAAAAAGTTGGGTCAGAGGCAAAGTAAAAGTTAAAAGATTATATAATATCCAAGTTAAACTGTGTTTTAAACAGTCCACAATTTGCAGGTGAATTGGTAATACTAAAGGTGAGGGTATTGTGATTGGTGTAAAAGGAGCTTCTCTGTCTTTGCAAGCAAAGATGGGTCATGCGTCATGACTCACCACTTTATGCCATATTTCATGAGAGAACTGTCAAATAATTCAAAAATCACATTTCTCAATGCAAGATTGCAAAGAATTTATGTCTTCCACCATCTACCATACATAATATTGTGAAAAGATTAAGGGAATCCAGAGAAATCTCAGTACATGTAGGGCAAGGCAAGACACCTCCATTGAATGTGCATCACCTTTGAGCCCTCAGATGGCACTGCATGAGAAACCATCATGCTACTTGGTGAAATATAGCCACATGTGCTCAGGAGTATACTTTGGAAAACTGTTTTCACTCAACACAGTCTGATGCTGCATCAAGATATGCAACTTGAATCTCTGTTACGCAAGGAGAAAGCTATAATTCAGTTCTATGCAGAGATGTTGCAGAGTTCTCTGTGCCCGAGCTCATCTCAGATGATCTGAAAGACAGTGGAAATGTGTGCTGTGGTCAGATGAGTCCATGTTTCAGCTTGTTTTGGGGAAAAACAGACATCGAGTTCTCAGTCCCGAAGACGAAAGGGACCATGCAGACTTTTATCTGCGGGATTCTACAGAGAGAGAGATATACTGACATCAAGATGATCTTTTCTGGGAAGCAAGACAATGCCAGGCTTCATTCTCCACATGCTACACAAGGTTTCTCTACACCAGAGTGGATGTCCTTGACTTCCTGCCTGCAGTCCAGTTCTGTCTCTTATTGAAAATGTATTGCACATCATGAAAAGGAGAATCAGAAAACGACGACTATGGGCTGTTGAGATATATCAGGAGAGATTGGGTAAAAATTCCACTTGCAAAACTGCAACAATTAGTATCCTCAATTCCCCCAAAAATTAAAAGGAAAGGTGATGTTAAACATGCCTCTGTCCTAACTTTTTGGAGTGTTACATTTGTCGGTTAAATAAAGGTTCAAGAGAGTTAACAAATCACACACATATACATATGGAAATTAAATTAAACATTTTTTTCTAATTGCTTTTAATTGAATGAAATTAACTTGTTTTAAACAAGGGCAGTGAATTTGAAAATTAATTATAAAAAATAAGTAGAATTAAAACACATTAAAATCAGTGAAATTAACCAGATAAAAACATGTAACATTTACAAGGGGTCAGAATAATTTTTTTCAGCAGCAGAAGACCATACCAGGTGCCACTCCTGTTGGTTATGAACAGGGAAATGAGGCACAGGCTCACCAAAATATAAATATCGTTTTTCCTATCTTCTATTGTCCTATGGATCACAAAAGAAGACATTTTGAACAATTTCTCCGTATTTTTTAGAAGATTGGAAAAACGCTGCCTGGTATGATGCGTCTCGATTTCTGCTGCAACGTTCAGATGGCAGTGTCAGAATTTGGCGTAAACAACATGAAAGCATGGATCCATCCTGCCCTGTATCAACGGTTCAGGCTGGTGTTGGTGTAATAGTGTGGGAGATATTTTCTTTTGGTCTCTTAGTACCAAATGAGCATTGTTTAATGCCATCTTCTGATGGCTACTTCCAGCAGGATAATGCGATTAAATCTATGCCTCAAATAATTAAGGCAGTTCTGAAGGCAAAAGAGGTCCAACCTGGTGAATGTATAACTTTATCGCACAAGGGTAAAAAAACAATTTATCCTTTTTATCTGGAGGTCAGAAAATGTTAACAGTATAACATGAATGTACCACATTCTATTAGTCTTTTTAACAAAAATACCAATTTAGTTTTTAGTAACACGTATGCACTGATGTGAGCTAATACATACTTCACCTCATCTTTTAGCTTGTCTCTTATTTACCACAAACTGTGTAGTCCCTTAAAAACCTAAAATGTTCAACAACAGCCCTTCTACAATACATTATTACTACTATTAATACAATCTGCTTCTCTCTGGACTCTGCCTCTTCCTTTGAGTGCCAGGCTTTTGCTCCAGCCTCCATTCCTCCAGGTCATAGTTGGGGCTATACGGAAATTGCTGGACTCTCTGATGTAGTCTCATATCCCTCTTGTGGACTAGAGAAATGCATCTTATGAAGTCTTCCCATACTCCCCCTTCTTTTTCCTCTTTCGTTCTTATTCTTATTTAGTAAAACCAACAAACAGTCACCATTTTCTCCCTCTCACCAATCAACAGGGAGTTTCCTGTGCACTTCCCGTGGCATCAATCCACCTTCAGGCCTACCTGACTGCTCTGGCTCAAGGCACAGTAATCAGAGCTCGACACTCAAAATGTCTGCACAGCGTTGAAAGATTAGTTCCGTATAGTTTTACAGTGGCTTTCCGGAGGCCTATATTTTAGCTCTGTGCTTAAAGCGGCCTCTCTCTGAGAACAGCACCCATGTGCACTCACTGTGACAAATGCTCCAGAGCAAGAAACAACAACAAACCTGGTGGTAGTCAAGGTAAAATGTGTGACCTGTACACTGCTTTAGTAAAGCATACAGCTTGTTCCAGAAAATGACCTGGCATGACCCAACAACGACAATGTGATGGTGCTGGTGTCTGTATTAACAGTGCATGAATGACTGGTACATCTTTTGTCCGGTTGCATAATTTATGTTTGATTGCGGTTCACCCCGTAGCCTTAACAGAGTTAACAACAGCTGTTTCTGACATTGTTAGCGACTGAGCTACTGACACCTGTGTGCTCAGTATAACTGTAACTATGGAATGTGAACAAGAGCACTTTGCTTTGATTTCATATGCATGCAAAATCTACTTCTAAAAAAAAGTTTTTTGCCCATAAGTGTCAAATGCATTCACTGAAATTTTACCATTTTTTATTCTTTACCCAGACATGTAAACTACCACTTAAAGAAATAGTTTGCCCCAAAATGAAAATTCTATAGTTATGTTGTTGACCTGTATTGCTTTCTTTCTCTGTGTAAGGCAAAAAATAGGTAACACTTTAGATTAGGGTCCAATTCTCACTAATAAAGTTGCTTATTAGCATGCATATTACTATATTGGCTGTTTATTAGTACTTATAAAACACACAATAATGCCTTTTTCTGCATGACCATATTCTACATCCCTTAATCTATACCCATTACCTAAACTTAGCAACTACCTTACTAACTATTAATAAGTAATTAGGAGTTTATTGAGGCAAAAGTCGTAGTTAATAGTGAGAATCTGACCCTAATCTAAAGTGTGACAAATTAAATGAACTTGTTCTAATCCTAATCCTAGTTAATGCATGAACTAACGTTAACTAGGGGAGCTTTATTGAAAAGTATTAAATTATTTATTTTTTTCATATCTTTATATTTGTGAGTGAATCATCCATTAATATCAAAAACTGTGTTTGATATTATACGATTGTTTTAATACCCTAAAACAAAATATTTAAAGCATATAAGCAAGAAGCCTCAAATCAATTGATAATCTGTTTCTCTTTACTTGTAGATTTAGTGTATGACCCATGAAGGACAGAATTTTGAAGAGGAGAGACAGGTGCAGTTTAAATACTCGCCTGCTCTCAGATCTGTCTATTACTCTCAGGAATGCTTAGAATTTGTTAGGCAGACACACAGAAGACAGGTACAAACAGTTGAGGAGGATAGAGATCATGCTAAGTGCAAAAGCATGTCTATAAAGTGAATCTGTTCATCTTTGAAGTGAACGCTAAGTGTAAATTTGTCCATGTCAGCGCGGAGGAAGATTGAATATGTGCTGCTTCAAAATAACTTAAGCAGGCTGTTGTGTAGTGTTTGTTCATATAGATAGATTCAACCAACGGTATAGGCCTATGAAACAAACATAGCTAATCCATGCTAAACAGACTTTTTAAAATAGAATAAACTGTTAAAGACAAATCAGATGTTCAAACAAACAAATATATATATATATATATACAAATTTTATATATATATATATATATATATATATATATATATCTTCTATGGCAACATTGAGTATCAGATCACACGTGAACTTCCACACTTCTCGTGTCAAACCACTGACTCATTTATTAAACTATTAAAATCTGCATAAAACAGATGATGCAATCAACTTTTCTTCCCTATTGTGGCCTATATATCCGAGTAAAACAGCTTCTCGAACAAGACAAAAAATATAGGACGAGTTTTGGAATTTCTTTTAATCATTCACTGTAAAAAAAAAAAAAAGAGAGCAAAAAAAGTAAATAAAACAAATATAATTGGATTGGAAAATACTGTTTCAGTCTTTCTACTTTTCAAGGTTAATTTGAGTTACTTGCTATTTTTTTGTAATTATTTGTTTCTACACCATTTTTGTCAGTTTTTATTTCATGGTGACTTGTGTTCTTGTTGTTAGGCTGATTATTTTGTACACTAATATTTTTTTTGCAGCAAGATAATTTTATATAAAAAGATTTGGTAAGATTTGCAAAATTACACAGGGTGGCCTATCGGTTATTCTTTGGAGGAATGCAAACAGTAAATCAGCAGTTATAAATCATGTATTTTGCTTTCTCGTCATGATCTCGGATATCACTGCATCTTTAGTGTGAATAATCTATAAATACATCACTCGCATACTGTTTGAGATTGGTGTGTTTCACACAGATCTATTTTGATGGCCCCTTTGCCAAGATGTTACAGAACAACAGGAAGATGAAGGGAAAAGACAGATGCAGAGAAGAGCAGTTCAGCATAGGACACAATCACACGTCAAGTATGAGAAGCGGTCCAGCTAGGTTAGCCAAGGGTGACCACATTGGCCACATGTGAGAAGGGTATAAACTGAGCCTGACCGAGAGGTGCTGAGTGATACCGTGACAAATGTAACTGGAGATTATGATGGTACGGATGACTCCAGTCACAAAACATGGGTCAGGCAATAAATATCTTCACCAAATATAAGTGACTATCATCATCTCCCAGGCCATTACCTCATTTTCTGGACTTTATTATTTGATTATGTTTTATGATTGGGAAAAGTTCGTTTTTTTAGGACCACCTATTAAATTGCAATCACACTGAATCAAAGTTCAGCGCCTGCTAATAGTTTGTTTATTGTGTGTGTGTGTGTGTGTGTGTGTGTGTTTCTTTGTTTGATCTGAAGGCCACTTTATATATACATAACGTTTATGTTATGTATATTAAATTATAATTTGTTTTAAAATAACATTGATTTGGACATGATTGAACTCTGTCGACCATTAGGTGGCAGACTAAGACTTTGCAATGCACAATTCATTTGTAAAAAATCCTGATTTGGTTGAATTTTTCATTATAAGAGCTTGGTGTCACTGTTGAGCTATTTTAACAGCTTGGATCTTCCTCTTAGCTCCTTGGTTTCAAGCCCCAATACAAGTTCTGAAATTTATATATAGCTATTTGACAAAGACATACATATAGGCTGCATATAAAGCTAAGAAACAAACATGTGGTGTGTTATTGTCTGTTAAGGAAAAATAATCATTGCAAATCTAGTTGATTGTAACTGGTAGACTAAATTGGCATTGCTTTGTAATCCTTATGTTTTATATTGTCATGTTTGTGGTCCATTTGATAGATATTTAATTCTTCTAAATCGAGATTATATGTTTTCATTACAGTGCATTTGTATTTTTTTTTATTTATACATTGGGCCTATGTAAAATTACATTCAAGGCTCTTGTTTCATTGTAGGCTATTTGTTCAATTTCTGTCCATTTTGAGTCCATTTCTGTAGTTTCTTAAGACTATAGTCCTTTTAATAGGAGCTAATGGAATTAAGGCTAGTACTGTTTTTGCCTAAACTCTTATCTAAATTTCCTGAAGCGCGCACTTTAAAGAATGATGAGCACAAACAGTGAATTAAGCGAGACAATTAACACTTTTAATTTACGCTATTGTCGCGGTCACAATCCGCAAGTCGTTTGAAAACAAAGAGCGCGCTTGTTTACATGACAGCCGTTTTTCGTTTGTTTAGGCTATTGATTGATTGATTGATTTATTTATTTTGCTATGTAGCCTATTTTATAAGAATTAGAATACCATAAATGTTTCACCGGGTTTATCGGAGATGTCACGCTTTTTTAGATTTTAATTCAATGCATGGTTTTAGTGAAAATGGGCTAATTGTTTTAAAATATTATTATTAGGCATATTATTGTTATAAATATTATCATCATCACTGTTGTTGCTGCGGTATTTTTATTATAATAAACTATATCAAAGTTTGGTTTGGCTACCTAAAGTAGGCTACTCGCAGTGTCACTTTATTTTTCTTATAAGTATTTTAGACAAATGTATTTTTTAAATGTATTTTATGTTTTTTTTGTTTTTTGTGGGTATCCCCACAAATGTTTTCAGTGTCCAATCAGATACACTAATTCCTTTAGAGCACGTAGGCTATTACAGGTGATTAGGCCCACGATATAAGCATTAGAATTCCCGCTTATTCTAGACCAGTTCTTTGTTAAAAACATAAACAAACTCACTTTTAGGATGAGTGTCGAAACAGTAAGCCTAACCAGGACATGTGTGTATATGCGATATTATAGGCTAGTGTGTGTGAATTATGGCTCGTTTGAAAGGAAACTACCCACAACTGTAAACAGCATCCCTCTGCACTCCTTTTTTTAGAGGGTCAGCCTATTCTTTTATGTTTGCAATGTTTAACTTATGATTTTTCTGTAATTTTACAGACAGGCAGAATTGATCACATAGTCAGGTGAAAATAAAGCTATTTTATTGTCAAAGCATTCAACATGATTAGATAAACTATCAAATAGTGAATTTCAGCAAAAGGAAGAAACACTGAATCTATTCCTCACAGACACAAAATATTACACTTTGTATTCAATCAAAACAAGTATTTACATTGTTTCGAATAGACTGCATCTTATACCAATAACTATAATTTACATGCACTCTTAAATACACTTCAACATCATGTTCCCATTGTTCAATATCCTTATAGACATAACCTGTCATTGAATAACTCTCAATGAAATGATCTGCATCTTAATTAATTTATATACATTATACATTAAATATACAAAATTCAAAGTACACTTACATTATTACTGTCCCTTTTTTTCAAATAATAAGTGCTTCATATGATAAATAGATTTTAGGTTTTTAAGTGAAAATGCATTGTCATACACAAAAACATGACATTTGGAGAAATCAAAACAGTAATGTCTTTTTAAAATTAGAGCAAACGTGTTGGCATTACTCCTCCAGATTAACCATATTCCATTTTGATTTAGAAGTTGCAAGGAAAAAAGAAAGAAAGGAGGAAAGAAAGAAAGAAAAAAATAAATCCTCAAAAATTCAGTTGTGAGAGGTCATGTGCCGGGAAAGGTGGTGCCGCTCCCTGAAAGACTCATTACAGATTGGACACTTTAACTTTTCTTCTCTCCTTCTTTTAATAAGAGGTTCCATGGCAAACTCCTTTTTGTGGTGCGAGCGCATGTGGTAGACCAGGTCAGAGGTCATGCGGAAGGAGGCATTGCATTTGGCACACCAGTTCTGGGCAGGCAGACAAAGGGAAGTGAATGAAGGGGGCAGGAGTGTGAGAGCAGAGGGCATTTGCAGCTGGATGGGGCCTGAGGTCTTGGGCCAGAAAGCTGTGGTGTACAGGAAAGGGTTCTGTTTTGCAATACCACCCGGCACAGGGCAGTTGCTGCCTAGTTCTGAGCCATGGAGCTTCGCGGCAAGGTGGTCCGCTTGGTAGAGTCTACTGGAGGAGACGGTGTCGCCCACTACAGGATGGCAGTCTACCGCTGGCAGAAGCTTGGGTCCCATGACAAGAGGAGATATCTGCGAGAAGGTGCGAGACGGCTGGCTAAAGGCACTCTTTCTCTCCGAGCCTCCACCACCCTGCTGGGGCACCGAAGTGAAAGCACTGCCAATTGACGAGGTCTCCATTCGGGACTGTGGGGGCTGAGTCTCGCTGAGAACCTGTCTGATGTTCAGGTGCTTTTCAGCCGGGTTGCTGCTGGGCCGGCCAGCCTCCTTGTTCTCTGAGTTGGAGCTGGAGTTTTTGCCGTTGTGCTTCAAGCCCTGAGGCGACTTCTTGACCTCTGTAAAGGCGCTCCTCTTGGTTTCCGTCGACTCTGAAACAGAGGGAGAAAAAGCCCGCCTGCTCTCGTCCAGACCGTACGCTCCACGGTACTGCTGAGCCGAGTTGGCCAACTCCTCTTTGGATTTGAGAGGCTGAGATAATCCACTTTTCCTGCTGTCCTCCATGTCAGAGAACTTACGCTTTCCAGAGTTCTCACTCAGGATCTCGGCTTCTTTGTCGCTTGGCGGACTGGTTCTGTTTTTCTCCATATCCCTGGCCAGATTATGGAAGTCTGTGGATGGCTTTCCGTCCTGTGGATTTGAGAAGCCATCCGATCGGCCTAGTTTGGGACTGGACCTGGCAGGGGGAAGACTAGCCTGGTCACTGGCATCCTTGGCCTCCTCTTCTGGGCTGGCCATGCCTTGTAGTCTCTTTGTGCAGCGGAATCTCATATGAGCCAAAAAGGGAAATTCGAACTGGAAACGCTGGCTACAGTCTGGGCACAAAAAGGGTGATGTTCCTGAAACACATAATTGGTGGGAGGAGAGAAGAAAAAGAAAAGAGACATTTTTAGAAAAAGTGTACTTAAACAGGTACATAATGATTATATGAATTTTGTAATGCATAATTTTATTAAGACATAGTTTAGAAAAAAAAAATCACATTTTATTGTAAGTTTTTATTTATTTATAAATGATTGACATTTTTAAAAACCTTTCATAACTCTATATTAATTATCCAAACACAGCAAACTATATTTCTTTACTACCTAAACACAACCAACTTCTATTTTTGACCAAAATATAGCCCATATTGATCTTCAAAGTGTACCTTTATTTTTCACTTGATTTCTGCCTGAGCTCAGGAGCAGCAGCTCAATGAGATCCTTGCCATACCACACCAGCAGCTCTTCATCTTTCTCTATTCTCCTCAGTGACCTGTAGAATAGTTGGCCGTTCTTCACATAGGCCTCGAGGTTCTGTTCATCTCTGTCTCTCGCGGACTGGACCAGCCTCAGCCACATCAGGCCTTCAGAGGAGCTGTTGGCAGCTGACGTGTCCACCTGTGTCCGGTACCAGTAAAGCGCTTAGAACATCGGACCAATCGTTCAAATATAGCCTATCAGTCATTCATTGCAAATAATACAATTCCTCTAACCCAATTTTGTAAAAGCGAAATAAATATTGTAGTTGTAATTGGTTTAGCGAAAGTTAGCAAACTATTAAGCCTATATGGCTTAAATAAATTTACATTTCAAACACTCGAAATGAAATAAACAGTGACTATACCCTGAAGATGTAAGGCGCCGTTCGTTTGTCTGTGGACTTCAGAGCGATAAAGGCGATGCTGTCATACAGTGAAGTGTGACTCAGAACACATGGGCCAAAAATGGCATTTTCAGGAATGTCACAGGTTGTGTAGACGCTGGTAAATATATCCGTTAAACACTGCTGCATCGCTTTCGCGTCTCCATCCCAGGCCAGTCTGTGCGAACTGGATTCCTCCATCATTTGCTGTAAGACAAAATGTCAGTGAATGAAATGGGAATAAATACAACAGATATTATATTTGTATTATATAAGGTATGTAAATTGTTTTAAATGTTTTATTCTCTGAGTCCCAAGTGAATCCAAACAGAAAGTGAATAACAAAACCTTTCAACGCAATCGGCTTTACTTTACATTTAGCCCAGTGTCTTTTTTCTTTCTTTCTTTTTTAAAGCTAATTCTATTCGATTGAAAAATAAATATGAATTTACAGATATGGACCTATGTGTCTGAAAAAAGCTTAAAGAAGGCCTATATTTTGTTGATATGTAGCCTAATACATTGTATGTTGTTTATCTATTTTATAAAATGTAAGCATGTAGAATTAAAAGAGTTTTTAATTAATTCTGTAAAAGAAGACAGAAAATATAAGTAGCTAATCCAAGAAAAGGGGGAGGATGTATATTTCTTACAATGCATTAATTCGATTCAAACGCATGACTGTGACCGTATTAGCCTACACTAATAACTCTCAATGCATATTCGAAAATATTTTACATGGCTTTGACAAGGAAAATCTGGCCTTATGAGACCGGTTGGTCTATTTACAATCGGGGAGCATATCGAATGGATTCAGCAGCACTGTCAAAATCACTGTTTTCATGTCAGTTAACCTTTAGCTCCCTTTGATAAGAAGCAACGTATGTCTCCTTGTTACCATAATCCACCACTTTCTTTCTGAGACTTTAATTAAGGCAGCACGCGGAGTTAATTATTTTTGTTCTCCAAACCCTTAATGCACATTTACAAATTAGGTAAATCTGTAGCCTACAGTATTTTACTCGTGAATTGCAGTTTACACTTGTAACTTGTACACGAGTTTTTTTTTTTTTTGCAGAAGTGTGTAAATATTATATTTGTCTATATTCCATTTCCATTCCATATTGTTCGTGTCTTTTTAAATCGTTTAGGTTATTATCATTTTAACAGTACGGCATATTTCTGTGATTTTTCCATGATTCGTCATATTTTTGATGAGGTTAAAAATATATAGGCCTAAATATTTAAAATACTATGAACAATTCTTTGTAACGACAAGAGTGAAGTAAAATGTTGTTATTGCAGTAAAGCTTAAGGTAAAACTAAACTACTGAGCACGAAATGTGTTAAAGATTGCAACTATTTTCCAGGCACGTTTATTAAAAGACATCTTTATAATTCACAATTTACAAATTCGTTTACAGATTTTCAGCTGAGAGCTACTGGGTGCTGTTATAAAAAATACATTTTTTTTATTTTTTGTTTATTTTACATAGGCTACATTTAGGCTATAGCGCAAATAAGCCGACACTGGCGCGCGTAATACAAAAATAGGTATAAACGTTAGCCTATATGAAATATGTAGCCTACAGGCTATTTTTCTGCGAAACGTTTAAATTAACATTTTTATTTATTATGAAGATGCTATTTCAAACGGCCACCCGGCTCTTGGTTGTATTATCAGGACACAAATGCAAAAAGTTTCCTTCATCCATATAAAGCCATAGTGTGAATTTTGCCCTTCCTTTCACGATTCTCTCCTTTTGTAGCTGTGAGGTCCCACTCCTGAGAATCACACAAAGGATCCACTGAATATGCATTTCAACTAAATACTATAATAGACCCACGAATATATGCGCATTTCTAAAATAGAGGAGACGGAACCCATTGACCGCATGTTTCAGGCTGAAATTTATTGCGCTTTTTATCTACGGTCTTGTTGTTATTCCAACTTTATGATGTGTAACCAGGTTCCCTGATTCAATGACTTTCCGTCTACCATCTGCGAGCTCTCCGTTGCGATGATGTTGTTTGGGCTCTGCACAAGCCCCCATGTATTAGGCTACTAGCCTCCGGTTGTTTTTATTGCAAAATTGTCATTACTCACCATGGTTCTAGAGTAAAATAATCCACAAGGTTTTGAAATTGCCGTAAATATATCTTCAAGTAGGCTATACAGCGTGTCCAGTGAAGTCCGTGCAGTCAGTACATTTCCCCGTCGGTTGAAAGTGACAGTGTTGCCGACCGTCTTATGATTCGCGAGCGCAGAGAGGCGTGCAGATGGGGCCGATAGACTGACTGAGTGGCACCCACATACACACTTTTTGTTTGCTGCACATAATCTGCCCAATGAGGCGTGACACGCTTCGTCTCCTCCCTTTAACTCTTCGGTCGCCGACAGTTAGGCTAGTAGAAGCAGAGTGTTTATGCTGAAACGTTGTCAAGTGCACTGCTGTCAGATATGCAAATTTGCTTAATATTTCATAATTCTGTTATATTTTCAAATAAAGAACTCTCGCATATTTTTTAAATGCATTTGAATGTTTGAATAATATTCAATAGATAATGCTTATTATGCTGTTTTTATATGTACATTGTAAAATGTTGTTAAATTTATGGTCAAAAAGGAAAGTTGTTGTTGCAGACTTTTCCTGTAAAAGTACAGGAGGGATGTTACATTACGCAGGATAGCATTTTGATGATTGTAATTAAGCCTACTGTCAACAGTATGGCATGATGTAGGCTACCAACCTATGTGGCCTATCTTTCTGTAGGCTACTGATAATAACATAACACAAAGGAAGGTCACATGATGACTTCTACTGTGGCCAATAATAACAAAGACAGAGCCCCCCAGTATTAGGCTACCCACACAAACACAATCAGGGTAAAATAAAGCAGTAAAGATTAACTAAACACATAAAACGCTTCACCTCCTGTAACTTTTAAAATAAAATGCAAAACAAATATTATGGTTCGAGCACTTTCCATAAATTATAAGACACAGTTTTAACAACATTTTACTCTAAAAATATATACATTGCTTTATTAATATAATTTGTCTCCTAAGCAAAATACGATTGTATTTTACAGTAACATTAGCCCTACATGTTATTGTGCATGCAGCATGTCTTTTATTTATATTGTAGAAAAAAAAAATTAAAAGCATGTATTTCTTTTAAAAGATTATAAGTTAACTTATCCGATTAACACACTTTATGTAGCATTTTTTTCCCTGTTAAAATACTTTTTAAGAAGGTTAGAATAAATAGCCTAATTTCGTTTGCTCTGCTTTACCACAAGGCCTGCTGATTTCATGAACGTGCCAATCCCAAAATGGCCAAGAAGAAGTTTATCCGTGTAACTCTGTGTTGCTGTTGATGTTCATTGAGTCTTTTTGTCACACAGCTTCCTTAATATGCAGGGACTGCTGTCTTCGCTTGGACGTTTAAATACAGCCATGCAACATGTCGCCACTTGCAACGTGATCCAGCTCTACATGATGTCGTTGTATTAGGCTAACTTTATTACTATCTCAGTGATGGTTCGCCTACTGACAGTTAGCAAAATACTCGATTGATACTTAACGGCATCTGTGGTGCTCTTACGCTTTGCGGCTGCAGCCTGAGATAGATACGGCTCATGAGCGCGGAGGCTTGTCGCGTGCACACCTGCTGTGGCGCTCCATCTGAAGGAGAGCAGCGCGAGAGCTCCGCGTGCTCAACCTGACCTCAGCACGACTGGATTCTGATGTCTGTATTAACATCTGTGGGAGACAGCAGTGAGTATTTCAGCCAGCCAAGAGCACACACTAGAGTTTCTGTCAACACATTGAGCCGGTATGCTATACAGACACGATGCTTTTAACCGATATGGCGACATAACAAAAATCAGTCTGAAGATTTAATAAGGCTCAACATCAAATGATTTGTCGTATTTTTGACATTGGATGGCGTCCAGCTCAATACCTTGATTGAGAGAGAATTGATAAATTATCACATAGGCTAAGACATTAATTCCTGCTGACTTATTCAGCATTCTTGTGGTTTGTACCTCTAATCTCTTTTGTCAGTAGATAAATGCATGTGTTGCTGCCATATGATGACCTTTTTGGAGGTCTTTGTGAAATACAATGGCAAATAACTACCAAATTGCAACAAGTTCTTTCAAATAAATTTCCATGTGTAATTTACAACTGAGTGAATTATTATTATTATTATTGTTTTTATTTTAACATATTTTGTCCTTTACACTAATAAAGAGAGGACTAAACTGAAATAAAATGTTATTGTAACACCATTCTCTCCCAATTTAGAGATCTTCATGGCACATTACAAAAGAATAACTCAAATATCAACAGTGCATCAAGTGTATCCAATTCAGATTGATATGGTAAATTGTTTTTGCATTGCACAAAGTACAGTTTTTCTTGTAAAATGTTTTTTTCCCCCCCCATAATAATAACTTTCTTTGTATTTCTTCCACATATATGATTCTGTTCCAGGCTCTTTACCACACATAAAATATATAGTGCAATTTACATTATACATTTCAAATGATGGGACTTGTCCCATCCATTCCCTGTGCAATTTTTATTTTATGCTGAGACCTTTGACATATAGAGATTTACACATTATTAACCTTAAATCTGTTCTTGCCCCAAACACTTGTCCAGCCAAGCATGATAAGGACTTTTCTTTTCCCATAGAGTGTTCTGAAAGCTTGCTCAATCAGTAGCCATCTGCTTAGCTCATGAACTGCAGGTTCATGGTGGCTGGCAGAGGCTGTTCAGTGGACAGAATTAATCTCCCCTTCTCCTCCTTTATTGTCATATAAAACATATAGCCCCTGTTAATAGCATTGCTTTACCGTCTTACAACGCAGAGCAGATTTCTCTGTGGCATGCTCATACGGAGGCTAATTGTAGCACTTTGATGCCGTTTGTCAGTGCAACATGACCCTGATGTTAAACAAGGTTTTTGTCACAAAGACGTTTTATTAAATATTAACAGGGACTTGAAGATAAATATTGAAGACATTCTTTTGTATTAACGGTCTATCTGATTATAAGAAAATAATCCAGTGTTTAAGAAGGAGAAAGGAAAGATTGTGGTCTTGAACTATAAGCTGCTGAGGGATTAAGAACAACTATCCTGGACATTCAGACAAGCCGTGCTCTAACCTAGAACGATCTGATTTTATTAGAAGGAGAAATATTAGCATACTACAAACAGATGTAAGTCAGAGCATAATTAAAATTTACAGGGGTCTGTTTTTTTTATTTAGCAATTCAGCTGTTGTGCTGCTTTTCTTGCAGGAGATTAAGGATCACAACATATAGCATGTATCATGATAACAATAGGGATCAGCTGATGGAGGGACAAGACTCATATTTATCCAGTGACCTTATGGCAAGAGAACACAGATTTAAACTATATTACATACAATCATTTTACAGTATAAAAACAAAGTTCCTGACTGTTCATTTATACAGCAGTGTCAGTGAAAGTACGTTTAATGCAGGTATGTTATCAAAAATAATGCAAACATTTATAAAGGTTGTTACTTAAATGTAAAACCAAGAGAATAATTGATGCATAGACACATAGATCGATACATACATAGATCGAAACATAGATGGTAAGAAGATATAAAGAATGTTTGTTGGGCCAGTGCACTGAGCTGAAGACTTAACATGGTCTTTCCAATGGAGGGCAGAAGAGGAAAAGGAAGGAGTCTAAACCCTGCAAAGAGGAAGACAAAACAGTGGTCGTGGTATGTGAGTGTTTAGAGCAGAGGAAAAGAAGATTTAAGCATTTTCTGTCTCTCTTTCTCATTGTCATGCGCACACAGGTGCTTTTCCAGGGCTTACAGAAGACTCACAGGTAGAATCCCAAATCCATTTCCTTCAATCTCTTTGTAAATGACCAAATACTCCAATTTGTATGAACTCTCAGAGTTGCACTTGCATAAAATGGTTCTTTTAAAGGGGTACAAAATGGTAAAAGGAATAATTAATAATGAGCCACTTTTATATCGGATCCAGTGATTATACAAATGGAGGAAACCGCCAAAAATATTCTGTTATGGCATATGGCACTTCAGCTGCCATATGTGCCAGTTTTCACTGAAATTGGCACCACGGCTCATGATGGTCAGTTGTGACTGCCAAAAACACAGCGAGGGCTGTGCAGAGAGAGCGAGATGAAGAGGGGGAGGGGAGGGGGGCTTCATTTCCTCAGACAAGTGCACTGATGTCCTCCTGCATCTCCCTCAGCACAATCAAGAGTGAGTTCGCAAGTGTTAGAGGAGAGAAGATTTGGGCAAGAGGAGAAACTGGTGCTGGGGAATCATTTTACTCACCCTCCCTTTCAATGTTTAGTCCCTTCAGCCTTTGTGTTCATTCAACTTCGCTGTGAAGTGGAGGAGAAATTGAGGGGAAAACATTGCTTTGGCATTCAGAGCATGACATTTGTTATAGTATGTAGTCCCACACTCTCTTTACAACGTGTTTTAATTTGTACGAGATGGCAAAATCATATGGCTTGAACGAAGGACTTTTTATGACTTTTCGTGAGACTGTTTTGCTCTGATAACCAAAGGAGAAATGTGCATATAAATTATGAAGTTTAGCTTTTCCATGTACTGAAAGTGTTTCAATTAAAAATAAGGATTCATTGACAATGAAATACTTTCAGATATTGATAAACCAATATTTATTTTTATGTTCATAACTGATAAATGTCACGGCAGATATTATATTATATTATTATATTATTTATTTTTTTTGTCAAGATAAATTGACAATAAAACTATACTAAAATCGATTATCTTAAATGCTACAAGTGCATTTATGCATCACAATGTTATATTGTACAGTTTGAAAAATTGATACTTTTTTAAGATCTGCTTAAGATTACGTTTAACTGTTATTAAAATGAATGTTTTTAAAATGTATCTTTGAGTTAGTGTTATGAGGATACTGATACAGGAAATCTATTTAGAAAAATAATCAAAATGAGCATGCACAATTGAACATGACATTTTGACTTTATTTTTATTTGTATATTTTTATATTCATATTTTGAATATTCTTAAAATATGTTTACATTTTCCCAATTAAAAAAAAAATCTAATGCTGAATTTAAGAAGTTAATTCCTATAATGTCCCTCTAATGTGTGTTAATGGCCCCTGTTAAAAATCTCTGTCTAGCCACTCCAGAATTCATGGAGATTTGGACATTCTGTTTGTAATTGATGATACCTGTTCATAGTGCAAGAAGACAGTGAGTCCAGCCCTGGCTCTGACTGCAGGCCCAGTCGTCCAGGCTTCAGATCCTTCCTTGCAGCCAAGCTGCCAGACTAGCTCAGGGTTCACGGCTGAGCTGAGCCACCATGGCAAGTTTTAATGTTCCAGGTTTTGGATGGCCCCAGGGCATATGCTCACCCTCCCTTCGCTAAGAGGAAAGCTCACGTCTGGCGGTGAAGGACTGGGCCTGGCCCCAGCAGTCCTTCAGATTCTCTCCTACACAGGCCTTTCACATGCCACTCCATCATGGACAGGATAACAGAGTGATGCTATACAGTACATCATTTCATCAAATCTGGACTGTTATTTCACATATATAGTATTCCCCTAAACTTTTACGAGCATATTGTGTTCCAAGAGTTCTGACATACAGTCCAACAGCGCTAGAACTTTTCATTGTTTTACTTGTGTGTCAGCAGTTGGGACTTTTTAATGACTCTTTCTGCAGGTTACATTGATAAATGCCAGTATGTGGAGAAAAGTGACTTCTTGAGTTAGTTATTGAATCATTCAGTCTCACAATTCATTAAAATACACTGATTAATTCAGGAAATACACTGTTGTGGCTTTGTGTGGAACTGTTTGCGGAGAAAAAGATATATAGTAGTAGGTGAAATTGTAAATATTAACTTCTTAATTACATCATGAAACAAAAGAAAATAAAAAAAATAAGGATTTTTCTCATATAATGCCTGATGAGTTTGGAGAAAACCTGACAAGAGTTCAGAGACAATTCCTCCATACAGAATCTCTCCAGATCTTTCAGATTCCCAGATCCATGTTGGTGCTTCTCCTCTTGAGTTCACTCAACTCATCAGGTCAGGGACTGAGACGGTCATGGCAGAAGCTTCAGTTTGTACTCAGTGACACATTTTTGTGTTGATTTTGATGTTTGTTTTAGATCAGTGTCCAGATGGAAAATCCAACCACGGCCCATACTAAGATTTCTATAGGACGCCAGGTTTTGATTTTTTTATCTGTTGGTATTTGCTGGAATCCATGATACCATGAACAAGATGTCCAGTGTACCTCCAGCAAAGAAATAGATCCACAACATTAAAGATCAAGCATATTTAACCGTGGGTATGGTTGGTATCGTGGGTATCCAAACCCCTCTGGTGAGTTTGCTACCAAAAAGCTATTTTTTAAAGTTTAATCTGACCATAGAATCTGGTCCCTTTTGAAGTTCCAATCGTGTCTGACAACTGAAGCTGGAGTGTGTTTTTGGATGAGCAAGGAGGATTTTTCTTGAAACCTTCCTAAACAACATGTGGTGAAGTAGGTGTTGTTTCATTTTTTTTTTTTTTTTTTTTTTTTTTTTTTTTTTTTTTTAGGCTTTCTGACCCCAACACTCAACTAATCTCTGCAATTCTCCATCTGTGATCCTTGGAGAGTCTTTGGCCACTCAAACTTTCCTCCTCAACGCATTAAGACAATATAGACACCTGTCCTCTTCCAGGCAGATTCGTAACATCTTTAGTTGATCTTTTCAATTTTTAACATGTTAATTATTGCCCTGATGGTGGAAATGGGAATTATCAATGCTTTAGCTATTTTCTTACAGCCATTTTCTATTTTGTCAATCTTTTGCTACACATCAGAGCTATCTTCTTTGGTTTTACTCATTGTGATGAATGATTACGGGAATTTGGCCTTTTTCCTGATGGTTTTACTCATACAATTTCATGTTTTTCTAGTCAACCTGGTGTGCTAAAAAAAAGGTAAATATTAATGGGAATATACTTCAAAGATATTTAACTCGTAAAAAAATCTAGGGGTGCCAATAGTTGTGGCCAATGTGTTTTGGAGTCAATTATTTTACTTCAATGAAAGATTGCATCTTATAGTCTTGAAAAATGAATGAAACATTATAATCTCTCAGATGTGTCATTACTATAGTTAATCAACAGAAGAAATCATGCAGCACCTGTACAGACTATTATAAACAAGTGTATGGAGAGCCCCCCATCTAACATCATCTCGCCTATGTGAAAATGAACTCAATTTTCCACTCCTTTAAAAGTTGAGTTGTTCAGTCTCATTTAAAATTTCATTCACCTTCCCTTGTGCCTTTTTCACCCTCATTCTGTAAAAAAGCACACAACGTTGTGTCATTTGGATCCATTCCATTGTATTCATTCTGAATTGGTCGCTTAAGTAATGAGAGGAGCTGAAAGAAAGAAAAATGGGGAAATGCAAAGTCAAAAGTTTGAAATAATTTTGAATGTTTTAATGTTTTTGTAATTGAAAAAATGCTTACTAAGACTGTTTATTTGATGAAAAACAACAACAGTATAAACCGTATTATTGTGAAATATTATTTCAATTTTAAGTAGCTGTTTTCTATTGTCAAATATTTTAAAATGTAATTTATTCCTGGAAAAGCTGAACACACACACTCTCATATATTGGCATATACTATCGATGTGCATGTTATCAAAGACATTTTTGAGGAAGCATATTTAAAGCTATTACTCTAGCTCATGAGTTATTACTTAATTGCTATGTGATTTTGGACTGTTTTTCTATTTTCCTACGAGCTTAAAGGCTGGAATACAGCTGTTGTTCTCCATAAATTAAACTCTGCCATGATAACAGCAGCACACTCAGGGGTATTGACATTTGATGTTGCTGTTGTTGTGTGTGTTTGTGTGTGCGTGTGTTTTAGGAAGGTGTGTTTGATGTTACAGAAGAGGGGTGAGATGGTAAGTTGATGGCAAATGCCTTGAGGAGAAGCTGTCAGCACAGCCGGTTACCTCTGAAACCCTTGTGGCCTGAGCCGACCGTGGCAGAGTGAATCAAAGACCGTCAGCAAACCCACGGAATGGTGGGACTCTGCGGGCTGGCCACCAGATCAGCAGTGTTTATGAGGGAGTTTTACGGCACAGAGGCAGTGTTCGGGATGTCTGTTTCCCAGCTCTGGGAGTAGATAGTGGCACTGAGGAAAAAATGTTCATCAAACTGGCGAAATATCAATGAGCAGAGGATATGTGAGGGGTCTGTGGATACACACCTCGATCAAAGTCACAGAATAGTTTCCACACTGGTAAAAACTAATGTGTATTAGTAATTGCAAAGTAAAAACATATATATTATAAACACCCTCCCAATTTTTATTTTAGCTTTAAGGGACAGAACATGTACTGGCTAGAATCAATTGCATATCCAACTCTCAACCACTAAAAATTATTCCTATGAATTTAGCCTGAGAGAAGACGCTTGATTTAACAAATGGGGAACTGTCTTGCCACACTCCTCGAGCTGTAACCGACTGCAGTGTTTGTCAATGATTGGTCCTGAGCCTTATAAAAGTTCAACTGAAGCATGACATCCATTCTACCATCCATGAGAGAGCGGAAGTGGCGCTTTATATTAGGCTAATTTGGGTTGAGGCTGTGTAGCTCAATGTCCTGCTAAATATTGCAGAGATTGGCCTGAGCTTACTGGTATCATAAGTGTTCATATTTAATCTTGTTTAGGTACTCTGGAACACACATCCGTGGTGTCTATTAATGTCAGAGTCATTTAATGAATTACCTCATAGAAGGGAGACACGTGATCTAAGTGGGCTGTTAAAAAGCTGGGAGAAAATTAGACATTGCTAGACAATCAGATAGACAATATCTATGTAGTTTGGCTCTTTATGAAATCATTTTAAAGCAATTACAACCTCTCTTATACACTACCATTTAAAAGTTTGGGGTCAGTAAAACTTTACTGTCTTTAAGTAAGACAGTTGAGACTTAGTTACTATATATATATATATATATATATATATATATATATATATATATATATAAATCCTGAAAACATGCATCACTGTTAAAACTATGTATCACCATTCCACAACCATTTTCAACTGATAATAATAATAAATGTTTCTTGAGTATCGATTGAGTGCTGAATGATCGTGTGACACTGAAGACTGGGGTATGGCTGCTGAAAATTCAGCTTTGCATCACAGAAATAATTTAAATGTGTATATATATATATATATATATATATATATATATATATATATATATTAAAATAGAAGACAGATCATATACATTGTATTTCACAATATTATGGTTTTACTCAGTTTAAAAAAAAAAGAAATATAATAAATGCAGCCTTGGCGAGAATCTTATGCATTTTCAGCCAGAATTTCAATACAGGTGCATCCCTAAAATAAAAGAAATTACTGAAATATTTATGTTGAATTTTTTTTTAACTAAAGCACTATGTAATACATTGCTAACATAGTTTGATGCTTAAAGAAAACCATTGTTTTGCAGTGCATTCCTCCCTCAGTCTCGTGTTCACATGCACATCTGGCAAGGCAACAATTGTTTGTGTTTTGATGCCTTCCTTGTGTATTGATGGAGCTCAAGAGGTTGCTTGTGCATACAAATATATTCAGTATCTCATTGGCATTTCAAAAAAGGGAAAACAAAAAGGTGTGCATATCCATCTGTCTGAAAATGTGCAGCACTGGGTGTCAGTCCAGACTCTACCTAGAAGGATGTGCTAGAACAGTGACCATTGCAGCTGCGACTGCCTCACTTGTTTTGGCCATTTGTGTTCTGCTTGGCTGAAATGACTGATATAATCATCTGCGATGTGCACTGACATGGCAGACAGCTCTCTACAATGAATGAGAGTGCCTCACATCGAGCCATAATGGCAGGTGATGAGTTGCTCATGCTGGTTCAGAATCACTCAGGTTGTCTTGGTGTGCTAAATGAAAGCAGAACATTTTGTTTAGCATGTCTTTATTTTCTAATATCCATAAGCGTAAAGCTAAAAAAAAAGCTTTAATTTTTTTCATCCACAAATCTTCAGAGAGATGAGCTTAAACGAAGATAAAGAAGGCCTTCCCTGTGATCCGACTGGGAGGTCCCAACATGCACAACACAAAATGTACCTTCTCAACCATGTCATAAAGTTAGATGCGGCTTTCAGAAACTCTCTTTCAACTTTCCACTAATCGGAAGTGACACTGCTGTTTTTCTGGCTGTTGTAATCTCTGTTCTGCGGTCCTGAGAAGGATGAGGTGGAAAAAATAACAAACGCAGAGCGTGATTGTGCAGGCGGTGGGAGCAATGGTCGCTGGCCCACTGAAAATGGCAGCTGTCAAGGCAAGCTGACAGGGAGAGGAACTAGCGCAGGCCCTTGCTGTCTGAAGACTTTGTCACATTGCAGTAGAAACCTCAAGGAGTTCAGAGGAGATGTGTGGTGGCAAGCTTGTCATATTTATTAAGGAGATATTTCCCCAACATGTGAACTCATGTGTGACCACCTAAGTAATTGCATTTAAAGGAGGATTTTCTTTTCCAGTTTGTGCTACTGTTAAGGGAATCTTTGTTTGCATTATTTTGCAGTCTTTGTAAAATTGCATTTATATACTGATATATATGTGTGTATGTGTATGCCCTGTAGAACACACAAATGAATGGAGTTGAATTAGTGACAAAAGTTTCTCACAGTCTACCCAAAATGCTTGATTGCTTAATCAGTTGAACTGATAAAAGAACAGTACATTGCTGTATATGCACTCAGAAGAGTCTTTAATACAATAACATTTAACACAACTGATTGCAAAGACATGACAGCACTATACATTTCAGATTGTGGAAAAGTGCCCAGGGCAAATGTAACTGGAACATGTACTGTAAGAATACAGTTAAATGGCTGTTTGTTTTTGTATTACGTCAGCTAGTCTGTCATGAACTTATTTCTTTGCAAGTGTATTTCCACAAAGGGACATATGAATATATTGCAACATTTACTTATGACTGAGAGTTCTCTTTTTCACATTTTGTAACCCTCTTAAATGACTTATTGGCGTGACTGAAGCTGTATTATTAATTGGACTTTATTTATTGTTTATTGATTGGGCCTCCACATTTGCTTAAGAATATAGTGTCACATATTTAATCATGCAGGCTATATTTTTTACAAGAACACAGAATTAAATTCAAGTGCCTTGTGAAGGAAAATAAGGAAGTAAATACCTTTCACATTGTTTGTGTATGTGTTGTTTTTATTCCTGTTGTTTATCCACAATGCCTAGGAGACATGTTGTGATGTGATGGAGATGGAAAAAGTAAACATAGCTGGAGTAGAACACTGACTTTTATCTACAGAGCTTTGGACAGGAAGATGAAGAAACAATCAGGAGAAGCAGGTGTCACTTGATGGACAAAGCTGCCAGCACAGGCTGCTTGTCAAGAGAGTAAACAAAGAGAGAGACAGAGAGAGAAGAAATGACATATTCAAATTGTGCTGAGAGACAGATTTTAATTTGCTTGTTCCCTGACCTATTTAAACTGTTGTTCTGAGGTGACAGACCTGGTGTTGGTGTGGTTCACCAAATTATTTCTTAGGAGCTGAAATGGATCTGTGTAACTTTGTAAAGTACAAATACAGTGCCTTGTGAAAGTATTCAAACTCCTTCATTTTTTTTACACCCATGATGCTGCCATGTTAAACAGCTTCAAATTACCTTTTTTAACACATCAATCTACACTCCAAACTGACAAAGCAAAAAACAACTTTTCAAATGTATTAAAAAAGGAAAAACTGAAATTAGTACATTTCATAAGTATTTGTACCCATAGTTGAAGCACCTTTACAGCCAAAGTCTTTTATGATGTGACAAGCTTTGCTTCTTAGATGTTTGATTGGGTTCAAGTTCAGGCTCTGGCTGGACCACTCAAGGTCATTCAAAGAGTTGTTCATAAGCCACTCTTGCATTGTCTTAGATGTGCGCTTAGGGTCATTGTCCTGCTAGAAGGGGAACCTTCTGTCCTGTCTGAGGTTCTGAAGGCTCAGGACTAGGTTTTCATTAAGGCTTTCTCTCAGGGTCTTTCCAAACCAGAAACCCTGGATGACTTCAGAATTCTATACTCTCCTCGGAGCTTGTGAAATGGCCTTCAAATCAGGTTGCAGGGCTCTTTAACGTACCACGAGAGCAATCCTAAAAAGAGGCATCAAAGATAATAAGTTGGTCTACAAGAGGAAGATAGAGGAACACTTTACTGGTAAACAACACAAGATGGATGAGGCAGGGAGTGCAGCATATTACAAACTTCAAGGGCGGCGCCGCCACTGGCAGAGGAGCTAAACTGTTTCTTTGTTGTAGACAGTTTAAATGACTACAGACCAATTGCCATCACTTCTATTGTCTCAAAGTGTCTAGATAGACTAGTATTGAGGCACATTAAAGCCAGCCTCCCTCACACTTTTGATCCCCATCAATTTGCTTACAGGGCCAACGGGTCTACAGAGGATGCCATTGCCACAGCTCTCCACAAGGCTCTGAATCACCTGGAACACAGAGGGATATGATATGTCCGGATACTCTTCTGCGTTCAATACTATCATACTGGACATACTCACCAGGAAACTCCTCCATCTGGGGCTCTCCATTCACCTCTGCACCTGGATTATGGATTTTCTCATTAACCGCCCTCAGTTTGTCAGGCTCTGTTTCCAACTCTCCTCCACGCTCACTCTCAATACCTCTCTCAGCTTACTGGTGGAGAGGAGACAGTGATGAAGCCAGTATGACTGTATCCCCACACACTCCTCCAATCATATACAATTCGCAGATAAGTGATTGGACTCATTTCTGGAGGCGATGAGTCTGCCTATCATGATGTGGTCCGAAAACTGACGTTGTCGTGCTTTGAAAACAACCTGTCGTTAAACACAAATTGCTGGGAATCCATTGATCTAGTCTCTCCTGGTTCACAAACACAACAGCTGTTGTTAAAAAGGCACATCAGCATCTGCACTTCCTAAAGAAAAACCACCTGTGTGCAAAGCTACTGGTGGCCTTCTACCGCTCTTCCATAGAGAGTGTCTTAACATACTGCCTCACAGTGTGGTATGGGGGCTGCTCAGGAACTGACAAAAAAACTCTACAGAGAGTCATAGACAGAGCAGAACATCATTTGCTGCCCTCTTCCATTACTACAGGACATTGTGAGCAACACCTGCTACCTATCCAGAGCAAAAAAAACATTAAGGAACTCACCCCGGTCACCACCTGTTTACCCTCCTGCCCTCAAGAAGGCGATACAGGGCAATTCAAATGCCCTATGCCAGAACAGTTTTTATCCAAAAGCCATCCAGTCCCTAAACTATGGGCTATCTTGCACTATTTATATGAACACTGACTGCGGACTGTGCAATATGTGTGGAAACTTTAACTTGCACTTCCGTGTCTTACCTGCTGCACTGAAGTTTATAAATTGAATTTTATTGTGTTGATTACATGTGTATTGTAGCACCGCTGAGCAGTCTTTGATATTTCGTTGTATCCTGATGCAATGAAAATAAAGGCTAATTCTAATTCTATAATCGATCACACTATAAAGAAGCTGCCATTAAAAGCCTATTGTATACTTTTTTAAATTACATATAAGCAGTAAAACAAGTATGGATTGAAATTATATATAAATTAAAAATTAAAGTAAAAAATATAAAACTTATGCAAATGTTTTGAAGGAAATATTTTTTTTCAGAGAGGATGCATTAAATTGATCAAAATTAACAGTAAAGACATTAATAATGTTACAAAATATTTCAAAATATCAAAACAATTCTAATAAATGCTTTCCATTCATCAAAGAATCCTGAAAAAAATGTTTCACGGAAATCTTTCTTGAGCGAAAAATCAGCATATTAGAAAGATTAGAATGAAGAAATGGCAAAATGTAGCTTTGCCAACATGACCAGAATAAATAATATGAAACAGTTGGTGTTAAATTGTAATAATATTTTACAGTATTACTGTATTTAATTGTATTTTTGATCAAATAAATAAAGCCTTGGTGAGCTTATAGACTTCTTTCAAAACTTAAAAAAAAATCTTACTGACCCCAGGAACGGTAGTGTATGTGACGATTTGCACCGGTCTACTACATTATATAAATAATTTGTTTGTGACTGCAATTTATCCAGCCTTTTAACAGAGAAAATCAATCAAATGCTATAGCCAGATCAGGATGTGTTGTGGTATCTCACTCTTGTCATGAATGTCCGAGTGCTCTCCTCTTCCGACATCTTTTACCTGCTCTGATTGAGTCTTTCTTACAGGTCAGTCCTCATGAACCCAGACCTGTCTGCTTTGATTTTCCCCTGTACAGTCCTACTTGGGCACGTTCACGGACGCCTGCTCCACGTAGAAGAGGAAGGACGAGCAGGCACTCTGCAGAATCCTCTCATTAAGATGACAGGCCCAACCATGGAAACAATTAACTCCATTCAGCCACAATTCATCCCTCTTTTCAGGGTGCAGAGAAGAGATGAGAGGAGACATGCAGGTCAGACTTAGCTGAGTGTTAGCCTCACTCTGGGAAAGATTATCTGAGGTACTGACGGTATGATGGAGGTCTGTCTGCAGCATATCCAACAGGATATCCCGTTTCTGGGATGAACTGCCCATGGGGTGCATTGGGACTTCCTGGTGGTCCGTTCAACTTATGTGTTATCTAAACAAATTATACAAAGTACAAATTATAGATTTAAAGATTTTATAGATTTTAAGGCAAGATAAAGACCCCATCAGTACAGCCCCATACTGCACGGGTCAAATTAATCAATAAAAATTGGCTCTCAATACCCATTTATTGAAAATTTCTAATTATTATTTAAACTTTTATGATCATATTGCACTACTCTTAACTGTTTAAAATTTTTAAATTACATTTAGATGACTAAATATTAACGTGCACAAATCCATCATGCACATATAGAGGGTTTCATACCAAAAAGATGTTTCTTTTGTGTGTATGTGAACTGGGAACACAAAATACCTATTATTTTTGGCTGTTGTTTACCGTTTCACGGGAGAATAAAATGTTGCCTGAAATTATGGATACCGTTGTTTTTTTTTGTTATGGACTCCTCTGATAATGAGTTTCAACACCTCAGTGCATTTCACAATTAGTTGAATTGTTTTCCCTGTCATTTCCAATTATTCTTACCACTAAAATGTCCATGACAAACCAACGGAATAGAACTTTTATGAAATTTTCAGTACATCACCATAATCAAGCATGTAAAACACAAACAGTGTTTACACTACCATACCACTTCTGATCCATCATCTGGATATATTACAATTATCAATATAATCCAAGTTAATTATGAAGATTTGACTGTGTTTGATTCATGGCTTTATTAAAAATTCATGGTTTATGATGGTTTCTGCAACTCAAAGCATGATATGATATGTATTGCACTTTGCATAACTCCATCATTAAATTACATTTGTTTTCAAAAGTTGTAATCTTGAAAACAAAGTAAATGCAAATAAAAAAAATCCATTGACGCCGGTAATTATGGCAATTAAAAAAGTGAATGAAACTTAATTAATTGTGTCCTGTCATGGCACGGTGGAAAAGCAGACTTGTAAAACAATTCTCTTCCCCACTAACAGACCTCCAAATAAACGTTCTCAGAAGACTATATTATTGTTGTTGTTATTATTATTATTATTATTACATTTATTGATCAGACACTTTCATTCAAAGCAGTTTGAAAATGAGGAATTTATAAATAGATAATCCAAAGAATTATTATTATTTATAATAATCTGAAAAAAAAAGCTTTTATGACCTGGAGACTTTTCTTAGCAAAGTTGTTAATAATAGATAATAATAAGTTCATCATAGAGAAACGATGGCTACTTTTCATTTTTTCTTAATACAAGGCTCATTATGAGCAAAGCCACAGATCATGTTGTGAAGCAAGAAAAACTGGTAGGGTTACAAAGGTAAATAAAACAGGAAGTGGTTTTCTATTTTAGTACGGTAGCATATCTATTAGCTTATTCTCTGCTTGGTTTCTTCAAGCACAACCTCTTTTGATAATTTACCAAATTTGGTGTGAATAAATTATCCTCAGGGCTTATTTTTACGCACATAAAAATTTCCCCATGCAGATCACAGAAAACATGACTCAAGGCCATATCTTGCCACATACATGATTTAACACAGGGCTTGTCTGTTTACTGTCTGCAATCAAAATGCAATCACTGTTAAATAGAGTATCCCTACTAAATACAATCAGTATCCCACAAAAAAGAAAGCAATGTGTCTTTTATAGTCCTATTCAAATACACATCCTGTTTGAGGATCACAGCTGCTGGGTGTGTGTGCGCGCGCGCTCGAGCCAAACTGCATTTTGACCTCAAAACCCTGTTGAACATCTGGGCGGACGCGCATGCGCATCAAAAATTAGGTGAACTACTCGAACTCGTAAGCAACTTTTCAAAAAATTACGTTACTCTGTCTTTTTCCTGTTATAAAAAGATTACAGCTGCCAGTTTGTTTTAGGGATGGCGTAAAACGGATAAGTGAAGAAATCAGATACGTGACGTTGCATATGTTTCACAGGAAGAAGTTGAACTTTTCTGCAATGCTATAAAGTGGAGTAAGTTAGGCTATGTTGCTCCAGACCGGCGGACACATCGCTTTTGTTTTGAACCTGACATTGCTTTTATGTCATTTTATATAAGAAAAGGTAATTCAAGTCGGTTTCCTATGGTTTTTATCCCGCGGATGAATAACTCATCATGACAAAGGAAACTCTCAGGACCGTGGCAACCACGGCGACGCTTTTCTTCTGTTTATGTTTTTCATCTTTTAAAGCGGATATCCCTTCTTGCCACGGCGCCTACGACCTTTACTTTGTTTTAGACCGGTAAGTAATCGGAAATTTAAATGTATTTCAATACAAAATATATCTACTAATGGCGCATAGAGTTACTGTTATAGTATTGCATATTGTTTATACAATACAATATAGACCCGTGTTTGTAGGTAGAGATGTAAATAAGGTCCAATAACTGTCCGTGTCAGCTATTTCACAGTTTGACCTGATTTTACATGTGTGCCAGTCACTGGCGACCAGCACCAGGGGCCACACAGACACTTGACTTACACCGTTTTGATTGATACAGGGGAATTGTCTTAATTGAAGTCTTAATTGTGACTATTCTTTCTGTAATAGATGTCACTAGTTCAAGAAGTCTATCTATCTATCTATCTATCTATCTATCTATCTATCTATCTATCTATCTATCTATCTATCTATCTATCTATCTATCTATCTATCTATATGTTTAATAGATGTACATGTTCAAAAAGACTAATCTGCTTCTCTGTCTGCCTGTCATCTGTACAGATGACAGGCTGACAGACAAGCAGATTAGTGTACAGACTGTATTTGCAATGTTTCATATTAAATTACACCCCTTTGAGAATAGTTGTTGGCCTCAGTGCAGTCCACAGGATGATGGCACTGATATGCTGAGGGCAGCACAGAACTAGCCAGGCATCATGACCAGTCAAAGACTAGCAGATCCGGCCTTGAGTGTTTGTGCCCGGCCTGGAATGAAACTTCCCTTCACCCCTCCAGATCATTCCATATTAAATATGGTTTGACATTCTCTGATGGTCCCACTAAAGCTTATCTAGATTATCTGACCTTGGCTTGATACTAGGAAGAAGACAATGCATAAAAAATTATTTTCTAATTACCTTTCGCTTGTGTTTTATGTTCTCAGCACATGCAGTGGACTATAATTATTAGTTCATTACCCTGTAGCTATTACATCAAGGGCACATTTTACACACCTTTTTTCATTAAAGACACTGCATTGCATTGAGGTTAATGTCGCAGAAGTCCACTTTCATGGATTTTATCTTGTGAAATGTACAGATTTCTCATATATTGATACATACATCTCCGTATATCTACAGTTGCATTCTGGCTATGCGTTCATTGATAGCTCTGCTTGATTCTATGGTGATTTGTGCGGTGTTCACTGTATTTGTCGTAGCTTGGCAAAAGTTGTGTTTTTTTGCTACGCAAATTTTTAAAATATTGAAAATAGAAAACAGTTGTTTTTTAAATGGTAATAATATTTCACATTATTACTGTTTTTACTGTATTTTTCATCAAATAAATGTAGCCTTATATAATAGACTTATATAATAGCAAAAATGTATATATATATATATATATATATATATATATTAGACATCGGCCACTGACTGGTAGCTTGATGTGGTTGGAATGATGCAGTGTTTTTAGGACTGAGCGCTGCTGGGATTTGAAGTGGTCAGCAGTTGTAATAAAGTGCCTTAACTCAGTTTGTGTTGTCTGTTGGATGTAGACAGACTCCCTCTTTTCTCTGAGATACACAAGGATTAACACTGAAGTGTAGCTGACTCGGCCTCTTTGCCACAGTGTAATCAACAGCACAACTCTTACAGTAACCACATGAAGACATTTGACTTAAAGATTTAAGTATAATTGCCTCAAGCTGTTTTTTTTGTGCTGACATTGTTTTCATGCTTCGTTACAGATCTGGAAGTGTCGGGGAAGACTGGGGTCAGATCTATGACTTCGTCAAAAATCTTACAGAGAGATTTGTGAGGTAAATATTCTTGCTTTATTTTCTTTTATTGTTTTATGTCAAGTCAGTTGTACAATAATGATTCTGAATGTAACTCCCAATCCACCACATCAAAGGAAGTTAGACAATTTGAATTTGAATGCTAACTTGGCTACACAGCAGCTATACATCTGGTTCTGAGATGGCCCTACAGTGGGGTAGGGGACTAAATGTATTAAAAAAAATCGCCAGATGAATTTGAACTTATGTAACGTTGACTCAATGTATGTGCCAGTACAGACGGTAGCGACCTAGCCAGAAGAAAGCAGTCTGCTTGAGAAAATAGCAAAGGGAGCAGGTGGGAGTGGGTGGCAAGGAGGCTCAGTCTTCTGGGCTGTGAGAATGGCCATTTGCACTGCAACCATCCAACAGCACACTTATCCCTCACACATGAAAGGAGAAGACGCAGCCAATGTACTTTAAGTCATGAGTGCAGGAAGACCAGTGCAGTCTGCCATAGACTTTGGTGGTCTTCTGTTGTGCCATGTGGTCTGTTTTTAAGTTATGAATGGATCTGGTGTATAAGTATCTTTAATACTTATCTCACACAGCTGCGAAGGGTTACTGTGTTGTTTTATGGTGTAATAAGGGACCAACCCGAAAGATGACACAAGTAGTTTACAACATGTCTTTTTATCTTCAGGAACATTCAAGGTCAGTTCCTTTTCAGGGCAATTATTTGTTCACGCAGGACATCTTAATACCATTTAGTGATTCATTGTTATATTTATCACTCAATCAGCCTGTGAAATATTCAGTCCTCCTGTCTGTTCTTCATTTGATTTTTGTTTGGCTGCTTGAACACATTTGGATGTTTTCCCTGAGTATCTCATGTGGGGGATGGTTGTGGATTGGATGTCATTCTGAGTGAGAAAAAGCAGCACCTCTCCTTATGCTTAGTCCTGAGACCTGACTTCAAATGTGTATAGGAACCCAACATGTTCCTATGCTGTATCAGCTTTCGTGACAGAAGGTTGTGAAAAAGACCAAATGCTTCATTGAAATGTACTTGTCATAAATAATCAGCTATAAATTTGTTGTTAGATTATGTATCAGTTCCCTGTGAGAAAAAAACTAAATGTTATTCCAATATCATTAAGACACAAAATCCCTGTTTTTTGCAAACCAGCAGTTTTGTAAATGCATGATAGCATCAGTGTTGTTATTGTTAACTAAAACTAAAACTATTGAAATAACACTGAAATAAAATAAATATTATATCAAAAACTAAAATTATTTCTCTTTGCTTTGGCAACTAACTGAAATTAAATGCTTAATTTCAAGTGTTAAAACGACTAAAGCTAAAACTGAAATAAAAATAAAGATAAATAGAAAAACAAACAAATACAAAAATTAAAAATAAAAGCAATTTCAAAAATGGAATACATTTTGGATAGCATGAACAAAGAAACACATTGTTGTACTTTTTGAAATTGATATAGATCCAAAATGCACATCTTTATTGCATCACTGTTTTTCAGAAAAATTGTGTGGCTGCATGTTTGTCCTATTCGTATTGCGAAAGGTAGGAGGAATAAATATAGGAAGTGACAGGTATAAATATAATCACCAACAGGATGTATGCATGAATCACACATGACAACCTGTTTCCTGTCTGTATATCAATTAATCACTTCCTTGGTCCAAGCAGAAGAAGCTTTTTTCCCAGTCACAAGCTTTTATTATAGTCACATTGGCTATCTCATAAACCAACTCTGATGATTGCGAAAGGAACATGAGGACAGCAATACTTTCAACATCACAGGATTTCTCTGATAGCATCATTTGCACCAATGCTTGTATTTAGCATTATTATTAAAATATAAATATATAAGTTACTTCTCAAGAGCTTTTTTTTGCTTTGGTACAAAAAAGAAATGTGTATAACTAGAATTTGCAGCTGTACTTGATTTTCCATTTGTCACTCATCTACAGCGTTTTTCCATTTTTCTCATATTTTTTCATTACAGTCCAAATATGCGAGTGTCCTTCATAGTGTTTTCATCAAGAGCAGAGATTGTGTTACTGCTCACTGGAGACAGGTATGGAATCAGGCTTGCATGAAGTATTTGCAGTCCCTAGTGTAAGAAAGCTTGTAACACGCCATTTGTTTGTTTTGTATAGTACATTAAAGACGAGTAAATATTTATTGTGTAAAGTAAATTGTTCAATGACTCTTTAACATGAACATGACATCATATTGCATGCATAACATTTAGTAGAATATTTCTCTCACATACACTCATCAGAATATTTCTTGCTTTTCATTATCAGGGGAAAAATTAATGATGGCCTGAGGATTTTAAATGAGGTCAACCCAGCAGGAGAAACCTATATGCATGAAGGAATGAAATTGGTAAATATATGAACAGACTCAAATATATGAACAGTGGAATGAAATGTCCATTTTAACAATTAATTTATCAAAAAAAGAAGTTTTTTTTTCATGTTTTGAGGACACAGGAGTGTATGAAACACTCAAATCAGCTTGGCTGAATGTATTTCCTGTACTTTAGTCTTTAGCCCTATTCGCACAGGATTTGTACTATATGGGGACCACGTGTGATTTAGAAACTACCCCTCCACATCTAAATTTCGTGTGGCGCATTCGCACGGGATGACCGAAGCCTGTGATTTTACTCAAATTTTCTGACTTTTCTCCCGGATATGACGTCAAAAGGCTATTGCTTGGAAATGTTATGAATGCCGTTATTATAGGTCTAGCTGTATGATATATCATAAACAGAAGAATGTTCCTTACCGCATGCTGCTATGTCATTCATCTCCATCTGATCATTATTTTTGTTTTTGCTCTTCTGATGATTTTCAGCTTTCTTTTTCTACAAATTGTGTAGTTGCTGTATAGCGACATGACCCAGCACCCAAAATACTATCAAAACACTCCAACACAGCCTCCATTCTTCGCGAAAGATGGATAAAAAGGCGCGCATGAAACAAAAACCTTGAAAAAATTATATACGATCCCGCCAAATCACAGAGATGCCGATTCGCACAGGACTAATATTACCACAGGACGTTGGTGTTCGGCGAATTATGGTAGGTCATTTGCGGGGAATTTTTACTTTACAAATTACAGACATGGCCGATTCGCACGGTTTAGATCACAGACAATTATTACAAATGACTAGGTCACCAGATAATACTTATCCCGTGCGAATAGGGATTTTTACTAGAATAAACTAAATAAAACTGTAAACTGATTGGTTCCCCTCGTGACCATGATAAGGCATAATTACATCTATCTAAATAAACACACCACATTCAGTGTCCTGAATCTGGGCTCAAGTTGAGTTCTGTGTAAGTCTTTATTACAATGATAGATAAATTATATATTTTTATATAAATTACTGTGCTTTTTTTATCTTTGCCGTTTTTGAGAAAATTAAGTTTCTACTGATACAACTTGATAACCCCTCTTTCTTCTTTCCAGGCAGCTGAACAAATGAAAGAACAAAAAAAGTCCTCTAGTATCATTGTGGCCTTAACTGATGGAAAGCTTGAACCATTTATCCATCAACTCACTAAGATGGAGGTGAGCTGTTATCTAACACTTTACATATTTTTATACTTTTAAGGCAACAAATAATTAAGTTGTTGTGTTTATAGGCTGATAAAGCAAGGAATTATGGAGCTCGTGTGTACTGTGTTGGCGTAAAGGACTTTGATGAAGAACAGGTAATGTTGGCATTCCAGCAGATTTTAAAATAATGTGGATACTACATGCATGCACAGAATCTATATGCAAATAACATTTCAAATGCTCTCTAAAGCTCCACCAAGTGCAGGGGTTTTGCAGAGTTGCTTGAGTTACTGCTGCTCTTTTCCTGTTTTTTGTAGCAATGACAAACTGAGTTAAAGGAGAGGAAATGTCAGCAAATGTTTTTTCTTGCTTGGCTATCAGCCCTGTTATTATTATATTTCTGTTTGCCTGCCAACAGCTCGGCGATGTGGCTGATAATAGGGAGCAAGTGTTCCCAGTCAAAGGAGGCTTTCAAGCTCTCAAAGGCATCGTTAATTCGGTAAGTTCTCCATGCCAGGGGCACCCATCCCAAAAGGTGTGATACATGCCTCTGTGGTTTTAGTCCAGGAGTTCTCAAAGTGGGATAAAAAATGTAGGTCCGTGTGATTTCCACAGTGCAGAAATGTATAATGCGGAATGTCACATAATTTGGCAATTTTTTATTAATAAATCAAATGTACACTTAAAGGGTTAGTTCACCCAAAAAGGAAAACTCTGTCATTAATTACTCTCCCTCATGTCGTTCCAAACTTTCATTCATCTTCGGAACAAAAATGAAGATATTTTTAATTAAATCTGTCCTGCCATTGACAGCTACGCAACTACCACTTTGACGCTTCAGAAAGTTCATAAAGAGATGAATTGAAATGAGTGGTTTAGTCCAAATATTCCGAAGAGACACAATCGCTTTATATGATGAATAGATTGAATTTAGGCTTTTATTCACATTCAAACATTCATCAGCGAACATAAACAGAAGCTCGACCGTACTTGCTTGACAAGCAAGAACAAACCTCATTTGGTTCTTGCAGAAGCTCAAATGTGCTGCTTAACACAAGAATGAACCTCATTGTTCTCCCATGTCAAGGGAACATGCACAAGCTTCCGTTGACCACAACTGATGTGTGCTTTGATGAATCTTTATATGTGAATAAAGGCCTAAATTAAATCTGTTCTGCGTATAAAGCGATTTTGTCTCATCAGAAAATTTGAACTAAACCACTCAATTCATATGAATTAGTTTTACGTTCTCTTTATGAACTGTTTGAAGTGTCAAAGTGGTAGTTGTGTAAGCTACCAAAATGATCCAAGGTTTGGATCAACATGAGGGTGAGTAAATGATGACAGAATTTTCATTTTTGTTGAACTAATCCTTTAACTAAATTGTGATATGCATTAGCGTCTGTGAATATTAAAGCTCAAAAAATACTGTCTGTTCTGTTGAAAAATATTATGTTCTGTTCTGCACGTCTTGTGCATGTTCTGTGTGAATGAGCGCCACAGGCAAGCATTTTCACATACTCAAGTATGCAAGATGCTCTTGGTGTTATTAGCGTCTGCCGTCTCACTATATAAGGACATGAACACATGAACTTCATTTCCAGGAAGAAATTGAAGAAATTATAACAGAAAAATATTATTATTGCACCATATAATGCACTTCTCACAGTAATAATAAATAAAAATGAAGGAATAATCAAAATTTTCTTCCATGTTTTAATTTAATTTAATTTAAGAAATGCAGCACTTTGCCACAATATAAATTAAGTGTTTTCATTTGATCGCATTTTTAAAAGATTACATTTTTTAAATATTAGCCTTCATTTCATTGTTGCCTTTTTGATAATAAATTTGTATTAAAATCATTGTTATAATTATGAGGGGGTCTTTGGAAAATGTTCTCCCATCCAAGGGGTCCTTGAGCCCAACAGGTTTGAGAACCCCTGTTTTAGTCGACTAAGACAGATCCATTCTTAAGCAATCATTTAGCCGGCAATTTCTATAAAGAGACTTGCACTAGACTTATCATGTAACCAGCCCCCTGGAGCAAAAAGGGGTTAAGTGCCTTACTCAAGGGAAAAATGCTGAGAGAAACTACAACAAGCCCATGTTTTTAACCCTTAAGCCACCCCAGTATTGAACTAAAGCAGACCATTTTATCTATATCTTGTGTTCTTTGAAATTGACATATTTTTTCAGTTAAAAATTGGCTTCAGACAGATGCATGATGCTAATGCAGTCCAGATTTGTTATTTGACTAAAGTAAAGTTTTTTAAAAATGCAGTTTTGTAAAGCAAAGCTTTTGAAAGCTCTAGCATCACTTGGTTGTATATTGTTGGTTAAAAAGGACTCTGTGAAAAAATGTGTTTGTAAAGCGGTTTCATCTTACACAAGTCTGTTGACAATTCATTTGTGATGCTTTCCATTTGCTTCATGTTGCTTTGAAATGTTCCTTGTCATGGGATTTACCAATTTGGGGTTTAACATTGTAAACATGGTACGAAGACTGAACATCATCTTCCATCAGTAAACCATCAACAGCTGAGGTCAGTGTTGTTGAACATGGGTGTGTTGTTTTGTGACCAAAGGAATCAGTTTCTGGGATATTTTTCAGGTTTAGTCATGCAAGACAAAAGACAGGACCTCCTTGTAATTTATTGTTTTGTTCAGAAAAGAGATAGGAAAAAAGACCTATTATCTCGCTACTTAGTTAGCTTGTTTGGCCAAATGGAGTTTCAGGCCCACCAAAACATAGGCATTCTCTAGTGATTAGTAATCTTGGAGGCTGGGCTAGTTGGCCTCATGTTGCTCTGTGCTCAGATTTCCTGGATTTGAGATCATCTGTGCAGCTTTGCAGTCCGGGGCTGAAGTAGACTTAACAGAGATTTTGCAAAAAGCAAAAGCCTAAAGAATAGATTTATTCAGGCCTATTTTAATATTCCAAGAATGTTTTTATTGATGGCAGTTTTTTTATATTGTGTGGCCATATCATAATATTTCCATGATATGGTTGCCTGGTGCATATCTACACTACTATTCAAACATTTGGGGTCAGTAAATTTTTTTTTTTTTTTAAGAAATTTGCTATTGCTTAAACAGACAGAAAGAACTAAGCATGTTTTTTTTTTCTGAGTAAAATACATAATGTTGACCCAGTGGTGACGTGAAAGGGAAAGATTTTGCGGTCAGATGAGGTCAAGAACATTTTCAGCCAAATTTGTAGTGCTCATTTTCACACCGCTGACACCTTAGCTCCTATATATAATACAGTGAACTCATGGCAGTATCATACTGTGGAGCAGTTAGAGAAGAATGTCAAAGTAAAACACTGGAGAATACTGAAGCTTGGAGAAAAAAAACTCTTTCAGGAGGATGAAGTCCAAGTGAAAAGAGGTCAATCCATTTGAGAATTTGTGGCTGTGCAAGAATGTCATGATTAATCATTCAATCAAAATATTTTTTAGAGAGCTGTCTAATATTGATAGATCTGTTGATTCTTGATCTGTTGATTCTGTTGATTCTTATAAAAACAGCTGAAGACACGTCTATTCAGACAAGCTTTCAGTTGACTGAGCTATTATGTTTTATGTTTTGTATGATGTTTATTAATTGTTAAAATTGTTAAACTTGCTACATGTAAAGCACTTTGTGATTTTATCTGTGATAGGTGCTATATAAATCAAGTTTACTTACTTAGATTGATAGACAGACAGTCAGACAGACAGACAGTAGTGTGGTCTCGGTCTTGTCACGGCCTTGACGGTCTTTGGTCTCGGTCTTGTAGGTCTCGCTGTCTCAGACCGAAATAGTGGTTGGGGGATTTAGCAATACAATACTACAATATCCACGACGACACAACGTTCGATAATGTAGATAAAAAATTGGTATCGACTTGGTCTCGACTTGGTCTGTCTTGGTCTTGGTCTTGGTCTTGGTCTTGGTTGTGTCTTGGTCTCGGTTTAGGCGGTCTTGACTACAAGTCTGACAGACAGACAGACAGACAGACAGACAGATAGATAGATAGATAGACAGACATACAGATAGGTAGATAGACAGACAGATAGATAGATAGATAGATAGATAGATAGATAGATAGATAGATAGATAGGTAGATACATAGACACAGCTAGATAGATAGATAGATAGATAGACAGACAGACAGACAGACGGACGGACAGATAGATAGACACAGCTAGATAGATATATAGATAGATAGATAGATAGATAGATAGACAGACATACAGATAGGTAGATAGATAGACACAGATAGACAGATAGATAGATAGATAGATAGATAGATAGATAGGTAGATACATAGACACAGCTAGATAGATAGATAGATAGATAGATAGATAGATAGATAGATAGATGGACGGACGGACGGACGGACGGACGGACGGACGGACGGACGGACAGACGGACGGACAGATAGATAGACACAGCTAGATAGATAGATAGATCGATAGATAGATAGATAGATAGATAGATAGACAGACATACAGATAGGTAGATAGATAGACACAGATAGATAGATAGATAGATAGATAGATAGATAGATAGATAGATAGATAGATAGATAGATAGATAGGTAGATACATAGACACAGCTAGATAGATAGATAGATAGATAGATAGATAGATAGATAGGTAGATACATAGACACAGCTAGATAGATAGATAGATAGATAGATAGATAGATAGATAGATAGGTAGATACATAAACACAGATAGATAGATAGACAGATAGATAGATAGATAGATAGATAGGTAGATACATAGACACAGCTAGATAGATAGATAGATAGATAGATAGATAGATAGATAGATAGATAGATAGATAGACAGACAGACAGACAGACCGACGGACGGACGGACGGACAGATAGATAGACACAGCTAGATAGCTAGATAGATAGATGGATGGATGGATGGATGGATGGATGGATGGATGGCTGGATGGAGGCTCTGATGCTTTAAGTCTATTCCTGTTTATAGATACCTGTCAGAGAAAATAAGTTGAAACGTCTTACGATGAACCTCCCTTGTATCGTGCCGTTATTAAAGAGCCATAAAGACCATCCTGAGTATTTTTCAGGCCTGACGTTTATTCAGTGTTCCTTCTCCCCTTTAATGATAGTAGAGTTTATCAGGTGTCATATTCAATCAGCCTGTTTTATATGTGTCCTCCTCTTCAGTCTGAAGCCTCATCTCCGCTGCAGGTGATTCGGAGGACCATATCTTTCTGTTAATGTTGTCTTTTTGCCCATTGTGTACAGAGATTTGCATAGTTTGTCCTCTGTTGATTTGTGTGGATGATGGGAGAGGCGATGGTGGCCTCTCACAGGCCTGTTTATATGATAATGTCAGCCTGCGGTCTCTAATAGAGCTGAAGAGGGAAAATGGCACCGCATAATTTCTCCATAACGGCTGACACGGGTCTATCCCACACCGCACTGTATGTGATGCTCGTCTCATTGAGCTTGATTTGGCATAGCAAACATCGGCGGCGTGAATGCTAAAGACCCGGACACTGTGATAGCTGATATAGTGATTCAGCAGTGACAAGTACTGATTTGAATACATTTTTTTTTTTTATCGTTCAGATCCTCAAGCAATCATGCACAGAGATCCTAACAGTGGAGCCGTCCAGCGTCTGCGTGAACCGTAAGCATTTCAAGGGCTTTTACAGCTATCAGGGTGGATGAAATTGCCTTCGTGTGTGTGTACGTGGTCGTTGATTTGGGTGAACGCCCAGGAGTGCTTCTCATTATGTCCTCATCTGGTTTACATACCACAGAGTCCTTTGACATTGTTTTAAGAGGGAACGGGTTCACACTGGGGAGACAAACAGAAGGAGTTGTCTGCAGTTTCATAGTGGATGGAGTTACTTACAGTAAGTATGATAATACCACATATATTGCCCTCAGTCTTACCCTCAAGCTTGATTTGATATCCCATAGATAAAGCCAAATGATAAAAGAGAGATGTTGTGTCTGTGAGAGTCAGTTGAACTGACACACTGGTCACACCTAGGATGCAATGCACCCAAGTTGCAAGATGTTTTGTGGCTTAACTGTCACTTTAGGTTACTAAAGACAGAATAAGATACTCAACTAGACCAACAAATATTTAAAGCAGTGGCTTTTAACCAGGGGTCCACTGGGGACATCAGCAAACTTCCAAAAGAGCTGCAGGATGACATACAATTATTTAAATTAATATTAATATAATTGCTATTATTAATACATTAAAACCATCTAAAAAAACAAAAATGCTCCGTTTATGATGGAAAGACAAAATTATTGACACTCCCAGTTTCTGTTCAAATATAATATCAAAAACATTGAGAACCTCTCATCTAAAGCAACAATATTTCCATGCTAAATTTTCTCAAAGGGATAGTTCACCCCAAAATTGAATTGTGTCATTTAGTCATCCTCATGTCGTTCCAAACCTGTATGACTTTCTTTATTCTATGAAACACAAATGAAGATGTTTTAAAAAATGTTTCTTTGCTTTATTTGTTGTCCATACAGTGAAAGCCAAGTGGGTCCAACACTATATTTGACACCACTGACTTTCATTGTATCAATACATCTTTATTTGTGTTTCACAGAATAAAGAAAGTCATACAGGTTTGGAACGACACTAGGGTAAGAAAATTATCATAATTTTTTTGTGTATGTGAAGTTGAACTGTTCCTTTAAATGTGTTTAACAGTCATATATATATGTTTTTTCATGAGCAGTCATATGCTATACTATACTATACACTATACTCCCTATGTCCCTATCAGACACGGAATGGTCTTTCCTTTATGAGAGCAAAACCATTAGACGACAGATCCCCATATGGGATCCACATGTTTGCTCACTGCTATTGTAACCAGACAGGAAATACATAAACGTTGAATTCTGGGTGCCTTCAGTAGTGATACGGAAAAGGAATCATTTTCAAGTGGGATGAAAAAAAACTAGTTTGGCAACGGATCATAACAAAATCAACTTTCTATTCATTTTGCAGAGGAAAAGCCAAGCAAGGTGAAGGATAACTATGTCCTGTGTCCTGCTCCAGTGCTGTATTCAGTGGGACAGTGAGTATTTATGTTTCATAAAGCAGCAAGTGACATTAAGATCTCCAAATGTTCAGAAAGCATGCATTGAAATCAATTAAATGTATCTTGCATAATTTCAACCCCACTTGAACAGACTGTAACAGCCCAGCATGCATACTTTGAGCTGCAACATTATGACCCATTAAATTATCATGTGATATGCCTGCCTAAAATGTCATGTTACAGCATTATGTTATTGAATTGACTGAGACACAGCACCCTATGTAGATCTGGGATTAACTGTGAGCAGCTTGTGTGAAATTATGGTCCGATTTACCCGGGACGTTTGATCCCCTATACGTGGTCGCCGTTCAAAAGGCTTGCTTAATTAACTCTTGGCTGGCAATTGTGACCCATTAAGTAGTTTGCTGCTATGAACGGCTAGTAAACACATCTGGTGGAGGGCTTTAAAAGGATGTGCGACAGATGCACTGATTCCCTTTTCCATGCAGCCCATTTAAATAATTCACGATGCATTGACAATAGGCAACCACATAACACCTGCATCATGTCTGAGCGCTAGAAAATTCTCTCTCTGTCTTTTTCTTCCACTCTCGTTCTACCTATCTGTCCAGTTTGCATTGAAAAAACTGCCAATTTCTAGCATTTAGAGGAATGCCACCTAGAAAACCAGTTGTTAATGTCATTTATATCATATTTGAAGACATACTGTATGTGAGTTGTCCTGAACAATCCTTCCTGGAACAGACCACAAGGGAATATCAGATAGTGTCTTTTCGGAGGCATTTTGGGATTCAAAGGGTCTTTGTGGTTCAGTGACGTATCGCCAGATATCAGGGTCTCATCTGCAGCGACAGCTGTTGGTTCGTCAAACCAGGATCTAGGGCATCTGTCAGCCTGCCCATTAGCGCTGGCCGGCCCCGTCCCTTCGAGTCATTGGCTGGAGGGGGTGAGGAACTTTTGTCTGGCAGCAGCATGTCCTCACCTGCGTTTTCACAACAACAGCGGAGTGAGAAAAATAACTGAGGGACAGACCTGACACCTGCCTGCAGCGCGAGTGGTGGAACGTGCCTCATCAATAATCAATTTGATCTGTCAGGCCGCCATTTTAGTTCCATCTGTGTAGGGGGTGGGAGATGCAGCCAGTTAACATGGCAGCGCTGCATCCACAGGAGCTCCTACTCTCACTCTGCTAGATGATTAAAAGATGGTTACTCTTTCCAAAATGAAAGGCAATGTTGTACTGAATTGTTTTTTTTTCTTTTTGAATCAAAGTGTGATGTTTTCATATCTGGATATGTCACATTGGATTTTTCACTAGTGCTTTTCTTATGCTCTCCAAGACTGCATTTATTTGATCAAAAATACAGTAAAACTGTATTAAAAGGGGAAAAATTGCTGTTTAAAATGTGCTATTTGTATACAATTTAAAATTAAAAGCTGAATTTTCAGCAGCCATTACTCACGTCTTCAGTGTCAAATTATCCTTCAGAAATTCAGAAATGCTTATTTAGTGCTCAAGTAACATTTTTTTCTATTATAAAAGTTCAAATCATTTGTGCTGCTTAATATTTTTTATCGAAACTGTGATACTTTTGTTTCAGTATTATTTGATGAATATAAAGTTCAAAAGAGCAGCTTTAGTTTGGAATGGAAAATATTTGTAACATTATAAATGTCTTTACTGTCATTTTTGATCAATTTAATGCATTATTTCATTTATTTTAGAAAGTCTTACTGACCCCAAACTTTTGATTGGTTGTGCATGCTACAAGCTACTAACAAATGGCTATGTTTTGATCTGACACAAAAACAATTAGAAAATGAAATGAAAAGTAGTAGTAGAAATTGTAGTACAGTATATCGCACACAGCCGGATTTAATTAAGAAAACTATGTGAATCTAACAGATTTAACTTCGGAAAGTTAAGTCAGACTTGCTTGTCTGTCGGTGCTGATGCATATGTTAGGCCTTCAATAATGCAGGTTGTTCGCTTTTATTTGAAAGGGAAGCTAGAAAGCTCTTGGTGACACCCGTGTCATCCCATTCAGTTAGCTACTCACATTCACTTTCCATCAGCATGTGCTTTGTGACAAGGAATCAAACTTGCACACCACTCTGTCTCTTGTGGTGCCATAAGAAAAAGAAAACCATTCAATGCGGCAATCAGTTTCAGCAACAGCTTTGTGTGTTTGGCACAGTATTCACCTGTTTTCAGTATAAATGTAATCTGGAGGCTTTTGGGAATGCCTTTTAGAGTGTACCACCAAGTTTCCTACTTTGAAACCTCAATGCGTAACAGACCACCACATATCAGAGTTCCACTGAAGATAAATAAATCAGCCTTCATTGTTTGTGATGTTTGTTGCCAATTGCAATGTCCAATAAAACCGATTGAATGTTGTCAAGTCTCACAAAGCGTCACAAATATTCCTCCAGAAATGCTTTGTGTCCACTACAAACTGTACAAAAGTGATCTGAGGAATTTTAGACCAACCAGTCAAGTGCAAGGAAATAAAATAATTTAGTCTTAGATCACTTTTCATCCTTCACCAAACATACATATATCCAGCTTGATTAACAACCTGCCTGCCATTTGCATGTATTGAGTATGTCAGCTGAATTAGCCTCTCCTTTCATCCATTCAGCACACGGACCTAGTTAACATGCAAAAAACCCTTTACAAGCTTCCTCCTGCCTCAAGACTAGATATTTCTAAAGGCAATGACAGTTCAAGCTAATATAATCTAAAAGTCCTCTAGAGACCAAAAAAGCTACATTACAGTGCAGTAAGAGATTGTGGTTTGCACTGTAATAGGAAACACCTTTTAGAGAGTTAGTTGTTCAGTTGGTGGTGTTTGTGAAGGAACCTTGCTGGTCTCATTGGTGGGAATGCTTTGCGCAAGACCCAAACGTTAGTGGAATCTTCGTTGTTTGCTGTTGGTAACTCTTTCTCTCCTGTGTCTACTATATCCTCATCGGCTCTGCAGGCAGTAGCCTGTCTTTTTTACATATTCTTTCATTTTGGGAGGGATCTCAGGCGTTCAGTCAGTCGATTTCCTGCTTGAGGATACTCATTAGCCCCATGGTAATTGTCTCCTGCATAATAGACATATGGAAATTACAATGCCGTTCATCATTAGTGCTTTAATTGCGAGCCACCTTCAACTCCCTCCACAGTAAATAAGAGAGAATTTCCAACAAATTCTGGAGGAATTAAACTTCAAATAATTTTCATGACACCAGTGATCATCACTAGTATGTTTTTTTCCCAATTCAGTTAGTCTTAATTTAGTATGAATTTAATAGTTTTTTGAAAATAAGTATTTTTGTTTAGTTTTGGTATATATTTTCTAGTTTTCTTCCCTTTTTGCATAAAAATGATCCAACACTGCCTATTTTGACACTTGTTTTTACCAGAAATCACACTTCAAAAAATCCCTAACTAGACTCTTCCCTATTATAAGCTTCCCCATTTCTGCTGTAACTATCGTCACGCTGCCGTATTCAATGAAAGATCTCTTCATATATAGCTGAATTTTCTGTTGTTTTATTTTCACCATTTATTCAAAGCCAGTGTGACTCAATATGAACCTAAACACACCATCCCCTTGTGTTTGTGTTCTCTTATACAGACAAATGGAGGTCCTGATCAGTTTGAACAGTGGCACATCGTACTTCACCAGTGCTTCCACCATAACTGCCTCCTCATGTGTAAGTCAAACATAAGATCGGAAATAAAACATGCATGTCTCTTCATCCTATAAAAGAATTTAGAACTAAAAAATGTAATAAAAATAACTGTCTTTGGAATACAATTTATTTTACATGCAGTATATTCTTTCTTTCTTTATGTTTTCATAACATTTTGCTATTATCCTATTTTAGGCTAATTGTAAACATTCCCTCTCTCTCATTAGTCGGATGGCACAGTGGTGGCCATTGTGTTCTTGGTGCTCTTTCTCCTGTTGGCTTTGGCTCTGATGTGGTGGTTCTGGCCTCTCTGCTGTACTGTCGTAAGTGTCACATGTCTTCTTGCTCTCAGTGCCAAATCTCAAGATTTTTTCCCTTTTCTCACACAGAATCTGGATTGATTGGGTGGATACTGGAATTGAGATTAACATGTTTATCTTCCATATTTATAATTTCCTATATAACATTTTCACTGTAAATTCTCTTTTGGTTTACATAATCTGGTTACAGTAAAATAAGAAATCAGTAGTAGGAGCTCTATTGCTGTAATATCCTTGCCTAAGCAGTATTTTTTAAAGACAGCCTTCAAAGGAAGCACAGTGCATAGAAACAGACCGTACCACATCCTGACTATACAAATATAGTATTTAATATGTGCAACAAAAAAACCCCACAGAAGTTATTTTCTTATTTTGTGAAAAAAAATGTTTTACCCAAGTTTGGCTGCAGACTAAAAATGAAACGTTCGCTCTCCTATACTAATAATGAAAAAGCAGCAACACTTCTCAGGCTCTACTGCATTTGTATATGCACTAGAAGCTCTAGAGATAAGATCTAGAATTTGTGAAGCTGGTGAGTATCATTATGGCAGTCAGCATCACTCTGCACAACCAAATGATATGCGCCACCTCTCTTTGAGAACCTGGTGGGAGCCATTCCAGGATGAGATGGAAGCATATTTTGGAAAACCAACAAAGGCATTAAAATGTAAACCCCCCGCAGCATGTCTGGACTCGTCCCTGTTTGTCTTGGTGGAGGAGCTGCTGTTCCTCTCCATCAGGGACCCCGGCACAAGAGAAGGGCCATGTGTGCTTTGTTAATATTTAAACTCAGCCTTGCCAGTTTTCAGCAATCAGAGAAATACAGAAGCACCTCACCCCCCCCGCGAAACACACAAATTAGTATCCACAGCCACACCAGCATGTCCTCCCCAAATATACCAAATATGAGTCAAATTAAAATATACCAAATATGAGTCAAATTAAATGCACATGTTTGGAATTCATTTTGGTCATAAGAAAGTCAAGGGTCAAGTATGAAAGTATGTGTTTTTGTGCCTGCATATCACACAGCACTTACATTTTAATTTAGATTTTATATTTAGATAATTTAATATATATATATATATATATATATATATATATACAGTATGTACAGTAAATAATATATATTATAAAAAATATCATTACTGTTGGATAAAGGCATATGTTTAATTATGTTTTGATAATACATTCTTAGTTCATTAATTTGTTGTTTTACTGCAAACAGGTTAATTTTATGTTAATGGAAATGCACCATTTTAATTTGCAAATATGCTACCTGCTACTTGTCCATGATCATGTTAAGCCTGGAAAACAGCTTGACATAACAGTGTGTTCAAAGGGGTGAAATGGACAGATTATAAACTCCAATTGAACAATTATCCCAAAAGCCATATGGGGATGTTGCACCGCTGGACTGTGATTGGTTGATTCCACAGCTGTGCCACTAGTTCTTAGCCCCTCGTGCGAGTGTCAGATGGCTAAGTACACTGACATTTTGGATTTAATTATCAGCTCTTCATCGCCTGAACCACATTTAAAGGGTTGTCCCAGCTTCACATCTGTCCGTCAGGTAGTTTGAGAACCTAACAGCCCAGCATGTCATTTGTGTAATGCCTTATTTATCCCACAATATGGCTGGCAAATATAAATCTGCTCTTTAATTACTCTGTAAAAAAAAAAAAAAAAAAAAAAGCTAATCCTTTAGCACAAGGTTCTGTCCAAATTTGTGTTAATCATAACACACTGGGGCCCCACGCACTGATAGGACTAACAGTCAGTTATGAGTCAAAGAGCAATTAATTAACTCTAATTGATCATTTTCCATCATTATAATGGTAACAATGGCGAAATGGTATCAGTGCACTTTAATGTGAATGAAACAGCTGTTCTGCCCATGATATGTGATGATTAAAAGGCATTTTTTCCTGAAAACTAATTTAGTAAATGCTTAACCTGCAATGGCACTGTATGCATCTTTCATGTTTAACGAGACAAGGCTTGCCTCCATTTTTGAAAGAATCTGCAATGGAAGGAATTACATGGTTGACAGGTGAAACATGGTCACATCCAAGGCGTTTTATCAAGATTGCTGGACTCTATTCTGTTACAGAGGCTCAAGTTTTCAAATTACATATGTAGCCATTACATTGCAGTATTTCACCCTTTTAACATGACCCAAACTCACTTTTGTCTATTAACACATTTACCCATCACATCCAAGAGTGGTTAGATGTGTCAGGTCAGTTGATAAGCAGTTTGCTGAGCAGTCGCTACTCTGAGAACACCAGAGTCAGAGGATGCCAAAGACATTCCCAGTGAGGAAGACATCTTGTCTGTGAGAGAAGTCACCTGCTGAATCCAGCATAGTGTTTCTCATGACAGATAAGCTGTCACAGAAAGTGCTACAGGAAGACATTTCATCCTGTTAACGCTCCTCTCCTTTGCACTGGGGATTGACCTGGAGTGAAGCCCAAGTTTCCCTTCTGCATTTCATTGCAGCTAATTAATTCCTCAGGACTTTATGATTGGGGGAATGCAGGGGATTGAACCTCATCCAATTAATTAAGAGATAAACGGACTACCATGCTCACCCCAAAGACTCCCCTGTCAACAAGTTGATTTTTGGGCCTTCTTTATTTTGCACCAGGGGCCTACAGTGTTAGTTTACAAGCAGACCCTGTAATCAATTGTGGTGGTCTCAGGCTTCAGTTGTTCAATTGTGAATCACATTAGACAGCGATAACTAACTTTGCTTAATTAACTTTGCATTTTTTCCTCTCTCTTCTCAGGTTATTAAAGACCCACCCCCTCAAAGAACTCCTCGACCTCCACCTCCACCTGTAAGATTCTTTTTGTATAAAATATAAATCTTTTTTTAATAAAAAAGGCAATCAGTGTTTTTTGAATGTATATACATTTGATATAAAATAAATATAATTATTTTATGGAATACATACAATGTTTATTTACTGTTAATTTAAAGTATATATTTTTTAATATTTTAAAAATACATGAAAGTTCAAAAGTTTTGGGTCGGTACTTTTTTAACTTATTAAGGAATCCTAAAAAAAACAGCATATTAGAATGATTTCTGGAAGATCATGTGACACTGAAGACTGGAGTAATGATGCTGAAAATTCAGCTTTGCCATCACTGGAAAAAATACATTTTAAAATATATTAATTTGAATTAATATTTGATGGTATTACTGTTTTTAATGTATTTTTTTATCAATAGAGTGGTGCAGGTGTGACGTCACTTAATAGGCCAACCGGCAGTTAGAGTCACACTGGTTCCCTTGACAAAAACCCAATAGGATTTTCCCATAGACTTTTGGATTATCGCTTAAAACAAGCTCGGTGATCGACAAAAGTTTATGATACTTGCGCGTTTTGTCCATCAAGATAATTATCACAGATGAACGCAACTTTTTTGAATTTTGAAGCCTGAATGTAGTCGCCTGAAGTAAAAAGCTAAAGGTAGGCTACAAACGAACTACACCACGGTCCCACGAATTCAACGTCACCATCACTAACCTTCCGACAACTCTTTTTATCTAAAAACATTTTTTCAGAACATTTGAGTTAGAATAGTTTGTAAGATCACAATTATAAACATAACAAGGCTGTAAAAGCTGACTGAGCTTACCTGTTTGGCATGATGACGTTTAATCTCCTCGACAGCCTCTGTAGTCCCATTTAGCAAACAGCTTCAAAAAAATCACAAATGGGGTAATACTGATGTATATTATGTTGTAGAATAAAACGTGAAAGTGTCCTGAGCTTGTGTTCACCACAGTCCTTATTCCAGCCATTTAACCAAAACTCCATTCAAAAAGAACAATTGACTCTGGGACGATGGAACCGGAAGTGCTAAAATGCTAACTCGCTTCACCGCTTTGGCCTACAAAGTGATGTCATACCTGCAGCACTCTATTGCAGCCTTGGTGAGCAAAAGTGACTTCTTTTAATAACATTAAAAATCTCACCGACCCCAAACTTTTGAAAGGAAGTGTACATAAAGATTGCAATTACGTATCTGCTCTTGTATTTGCAATGCACATATTTCTTTGAGGCTTTAAGTCTTAATTTTTTATTTTTTTTTCAGAAACCAGAGACAGACCCACTACCCAAGAAGAAGTGGCCAACTGTGGATGCATCTTACTACGGAGGAAGAGGAGCTGGTGGAATCAAACGCATGGAGGTGAACGTTACATTTTAATGACGCCTATAATGATGTGCAGCCCCCTTGGACCAAACTTGGACCATTCTTGTTTTCTTTTGCTTTCTCTTACCAGTGACCGTGGACTGAGAGTTGAGTAGGAAATTGAAAATCTGGAGTGGACTGAGTCATTTTAAAGTGCTTTGATTGGGGTCATATGCACAATATACTGATACCATATCAGTTATTATGTTATTATGGGCTGATATTAGAGATTTCTGTCATTTTAATATAAGCCATTAATGGGTTATATAACATGAATATAAATATCAGTAAATCCATAGTCATCTGCTCTGTTTCTGTATTTGCATTACTTGGATATATTGTTGTAGAAACAAATGTTGAACTAACTAAGAAAGCATATTGTTCTCTTTTGAGCACTTGTTCTTCTTTCCTGTATGAAAGCCATTGTGTCTGTGATGTCAAGCTCAGCACACCTCAAAGTTTCTGATAGAAATCCCCTTAAATGTAGTACAGCCCCTGACTGATGGTTTTGATGTGACAGGGCCCTGCCAGTTCGGCCTCAATGATGTCCCGCTGTCTTAAGTCATGTTGACGCTAAAGGATTGAGAACTGCTGTGACGAGATTAATTCCTCTTGCTGTCTTCCATTCTGTCATTCAACTTTTGTTCAGCTGAAATGTGCTACTTGGCACTGTATCCATCTCAAAGCTGGTTTTAAAAGGGATATTTGTTTCATGCTCAGCCACCCCTCCTCCAGTATCCCATGTAAAGAAGACATCACTGAAGTTCCTTCAGAAAGCTTTGGAAACCATTTCTACTAACCTTTCACATGAGTGTGCCAGGGAATGAGAGGGCTCAGGGCTTATTGAGGCACAACTATCTTTAATGTTTCGTAAGCTTTCATTCATCCAGACAACCTATCTCCATTTCTGAAGCTATCCCTGGACCTGGGGACTAGGTTTACCTAAGTATGCCTACTTCCTCTTTACTTAAAACACATGCTGACGTGCGAAGAGGGAAACATGGAATGCAAAGAATGTTTTATTAATTGAGAGTTGTTGCTGATTGGAATGTCCAGGGATTCTATTGAAAAGCTGTTCTATATTGATGTGACTTAATCTACAGCTTGAGAAGTGCAGTTTTAATTAAGCCCTTTTCAGTGAGGGACAGGCCGTGAACTAAGAAAAAGTACTTTATCGTATATATATTTTTATGTATACTTTTTATTTATACTGTATAATGTAATGTAATATAATACCTTTTCTTTTTCAAATATCTGTGTAGGTCCGTTGGGGAGAGAAAGGGTCCACAGAGGAGGGCGCACGGCTAGAGAAAGCCAAGAATGCAGTGATATCAATACAAGAGGAGGCCGAAGAACCCATGATCAAAAAGCCAACTGCATCCCCACCCACATACCATCAACCTGAATCCAAGTGGTATACTCCTATCAGGGTGAGTCACTTCCTGTTGCAATTGAGGCCATAACCATCTTTCTGTCGTCTCCCTTTCCTTATTTTGAGTTTCAGTCTAAGTTCACCTGAAAGTTCCTCTCTATATTTTTTGAAGCCTTTGCTTGAGATGAGTGGAAAAAGAAACCAAGCTAAGGCCACATATTAATATTTCTTGTTTCATCATAGGGCCGCCTTGAGGCACTTTGGGCTCTTCTGCGGCGACAGTATGACCGAGTTTCACTCATGCGCCCAACGACCACGGATACGGTAAGCCACAGATGGTTTACCTCAATACAAAATGCAAACATGATTCATCACTCTTGCATAATGCCAAAGTAGAGCCAATCTATTGTACATAAAGCATGGGGTGTCAGTGAGTGGTGTAACTGTTCTGGGGATATTTATGAGTGTGTGAGTTTGTGTGTGTATTAAAGGCATGCTAGTTTCACAAACCTCAACTGCAAAGACTCATAACAGGATGTGACTGTCATGAACTTGTGCTGCAGACACTTCCTTTTGTAACTTTTGTATTGCAATAATATATGTGCACAAAAAGTCCTTTGAATGTGCAAAAACAACATTCAGAGGCATTCAATTTAAGAACAGAATGTGCTGTTTTGTTTTCATTGTTGTATAGATTACTCCACCATAGAAAAGTTTCTTATGCTTACCAAGGCTGCATTTATTTGATAAAAAATATAGTAAAATAGTAATATTGTGAAGTTTTATTACAATTACAAATAACTTCTCTATGTAATTTTTTATATAATTTATAATGTATTTCTGTGATGGGAAAGCTGAATTATTTTAATGAAGTAGTAGTTGTAGTACTGTTTAATTTTTTTTTTAGGAATATTTTTCAGGATATTTTGATAAATAAAACTTTCAAACGACTAGAATTTATTGGAAACAGAAATCTTATGTGACATAAATGTCTTTACTGTTTACTTTTAATCAATTTAATGCATCCTTGGTGAATAAAAGTATGAATTGACTCCCAATATTTTGAATGGTAGTGTATATTAAATATGAAGTGAAATTGTGGATCATCCTCCTGTGAGACAAAATTAGCACTGAAGTAAACAGGCTTCACAAGTCTTTGCTGACTACGTGTGCACTACAATTTTTTTTTTTTTTCAAAGTAGTGCACAGTTAGAAGCATTTTGTTTGGGTTTGTTTCATCTTGAAATAGTCCTCACCACATCCGCGGTGCTAGTGCTCCCATTAGCTGAAATATCCCAGTCACGCTTGAGCCACTTGTTCTGTTTTACTTTCTTCAAAAGAACTGTTAAAACCTTTGTTACTCTCAATACATCTGAGATGAGGGTCTGGAGCCTCCAAGCGGGACCCTGGCACACTTCAGTGAGGCCACAGCTCGAACGTGCAGACTTTCAAGCCCTTGATCAAGTGCACTGGGTGCAGGCATGAGCTATCAAAGCCTGAGGAGTCCCTCGCCAGAGCCAAGGTGGGCCGCGTACTCTCAGCTAGAGAGAAGGGGGGCTTTGATGCCCGACAGGAACCCTCGAGGGTCATGAATTTTTCAGCGTTGGATCCGTGGGGTTACGAGGACTCATACAGGTGTAAGGAAGCAGGTTGTCGCAGACATCTGTTCAGCTTGGAGACCCCTTCCGGCCCCTCCCCCCACTCCGCCCACAGACAGACTGCTGGATTGTCAGCAGATGTAGTTTTTTCAAGACAGCCTGAACACTTTCTGCTCTCCCATTTACCGCCTGAGGGGCTCCAACACCAAAGGTAGAGCGGAGGGTGGACACAGCTGCACTGCCGAACTTGCCTGGGGCACAAATAAAGAGATCTAATGTAGTTTGACTGTGTTGTTAGGGAGACCGGGGAGCCGGAGAGGCACTTCAGAGCCAGCTTAGCGCTGCAACATCTGCCGTCAAGTTTCCGGAAAGAGCGGCAGGGGACAGCAGGTAGAGAAGGTGGCAGCGCGTCAAGGGCTGGCCTATTACTGGCGGGGGCTCTTTTGAACGCACGCCCGCCCGCCCGCCGGCCCGCCCCCTGTGTTTCTCTCTCTTTCTCGCTCCCACCTCTAACTAACAGTCTCGGCAGGGCTCGGTATTGTTTTACAAAGCAGCAGTCTGCAAAACACACTAATAAGCACCTTTACAAATGATACATTAACATACATTAACCCCAGAGAGCTGCCACACAAAGGCAAAATCGAGATGGGACCCGCAGAAAAGGCTTTTGTTTCTCCTGCTGCTGTGGGTCTTAAAAGGATTGTTCACGCAAAAATTACAATATTGTCATCATTTACTCTACCATCCAAATGTTTGGGGAGAGTAAGATTTTTTTATGTGTTTGAAAGCAGTCTCTTATATCCACCAAGGCTGCATTTGTTTGATCAAAAATACAATAAAATACATTCCTATGTAATGTATTATTGTGATGGCAAAACTAAATTTTCAGCATTCATTTAGAATATTTCAGGATTATTTGATGAATAGAATGTTAAAAAGAACAGTATTTATTTGAAATAAATTATTTGTATCATTATAAATGTCACTTTGGTCAATTAATTGCTTCCTTGTTGAATTATTAATTTCAAACTTTTGAACTGTATGGGTAAAAAATAAAGTGAACTTTAGTCAAGTGTATCATCCTACAAAATGTTAAGGAAAGTAAATAGACTTTGCATGTACGTGCACACTGTGCTTTAACTTTTTTGTACTTTATTGACTTACATTATATGGACAAAAACAGTTAATTGTGTTTCTCAAAAGAAACAAAGTCATACAGATTTGAAACACCATGAGAGAGTAAATGATGACAGAATTTCTTTTTTATTGCTTTTGTTTCCATACTAGAGGCTTCGGGGGTGGTATGGGAGTAATGATGATAACTGATGGTGATTATAGATAGGTGATTTTACAATATTCATTTTCAAGACGTCGTTCCGCAGGATTTTTTCATTTTTGAGGAAATCAATCCTCATTTTCTCTCTGGTGTCAACTCCCACACACTCTTACTCAGGCTGAGCCGATATTGTCAGATGTTTTGAAGCCAAGGCAAGCTCAATGTGTAATACAGACATGGTGCACACACAAGATTTGCAGATTGCAGCCCCCACACCCCCAGAAAGCATTGTTCAAGACGTATAATGTCACTTTAGCGTTGCCTCTGCATACATTAAACCCTATTAAAATTATTCTCTGTATAACACGTACCTTATTAGCCCATGCCGACTGCTTGCCTCCTTAGGGCAGTGCTGTAATGAGGTGGAGTGTATTTTTAAATGGTGTAAATTCCAACCTCAGACAAAGAAAACATGTCATGTCGCAGTCCTGAGGCATGGTGCTCGTGGCGGAACTTTCCCCGGCAAAAATAAATAAAAATGTACTGTTGCGGCCCAGTGTGACAGCATCTTAATTTAACAGTCATCGGTCACATAAATAGAGCGGTGGGAGCATTTTAATTAAGAGACTGCAAGCGTGCGGCACGGCGGGGCCAGCTCTTGAAGAATGCCATTATAGAAGCAGGAGAGAGGAAGAGAGGGACGGACATGGCTTGGAGAAATAGCGACGGGGTAGAGGACGAAGGATAGAGTGAGAATGAGAGAGATCGAGGGAAAATTAAGGCTCTAGGCTGGCGGGCGGGTCCCTCAGGTCGGAGGCACACATGGCCAGGCTTAGCCGCAATAGTGTTGAAGAGCCCAGTCTCATGACTGGATTAGGGCGCAGAGCGGCAGACCGCGAACTGTTTGTGTTTTACCCCGGGAGCCAAGAGAGTGAACAGTGTCCTAATGAACTAGCAAGGCCAGTATGAAGTGGGTCTGGCTGCTGTTGTGAGGGACAACTGCCTAATGAGCAGAACTGAGCTGCGCTGAACAAATCAGCGATGCAACAACTGTCAGAAAATGTGGTTTGCTTGGCACTAGCTAGAAGCAGCCTCATTTAGATATGCAATATGTGTTGCCTTTCAAGCTCCTTTACGAGATTTTTTGCAATGTTAAAATACTTTCTCCTATTCTAGACACTAAGCCATTTCTAGGCTGATTTCCCTAAAATGCGTAAACACTGTTGCTCTTTGGTTATCAAAATATCATTGCAAAAAAAGCATTTTGTTATTTTTTTTGCTGTCTTTTATTTATTTATTAATATCTAAATATTCTTCGAGATGTTTTCAAAGAATATATCTTGAATTATTACCTCATTTCCAAATGGCTGTTTTTGTGTTTTAAGCAGACATCGAACAACATTTAGCGAGGTTTATGCTTAAGCAAGAAAGACAAGAATGAGGGGAGAAAAGCTTAATTCAAAATTAAATATTTTTACATCTTAGAAAGAAATTTTACATCTCAGAAATATTGTGTTTTTAGGGGATGTTTTTATATTTTTACTGGATAACAAGACTAAGATACTGAAAATACTGATTTTCATTTGTTATTTTTGCAGTGATTGCACTCATTTTTATTTTCCAGTGATTACTGTTTTGTTTAAGCATCCCGACAGGCTCACCACAACAACATTGACTCAACCAGTGGTGTTAGTTTGAGGCAGGAGAATCTGTTTAATCTGATTTAACAATTATTACTGCAATTCCAGTTAGTGATGCTGTGTGCAGACATGATCACTTCAGCTTTAAGGCACTATTGTTTTTGGTTGCATTTAAATGACTTAATTTCTCGCCAAAAAAAATCCTTTTGTCATGAATCCCATTGATATGCAGATTTCGTATAATCAATGTGCTGATTAAACAAGAACACAAATTGTGTACTCAGACATCGCAAGATAAATGACAGGAGATAAGAGTGCTTAATAGTATTTAATGATTTAATCTCTCTCTGATTGTTATCACATGATGTTATGTGACAAATACAGATTTTTTTTTTGGCTCTAGGAAAAAAACAACACTTTCTGTTCTGTGAACAGATACAAGCAAGCGCCGGTTTCCATGAACAAATAAAACCTGGCAAATGTTATTAAGTTGAAACATAGATCAGAGGGCACAAGATTTCTAATTAATGGTGTAATTGGAATTAAATCAGAGCGTCACAAATAATAAAGCAGAGGAAAGCACTTGTTTATGGAAGCGGAGAGCTGACCGTGTAACAAAACATTATCATATTTATAGAAGTATGAGTCTTTCACCATCTGCTGCAAATCTTCACATCTTCATAATTTTTCTTCAGTTGCTGATTTTTGTAGCCATTACGACACCATTGTGTTTGTTATGACAATCGGTGTGCATCCTTTAAACATGCTTGTGTCTTTTTTTCTGGTCCTCATTAGTGCTATCAGCAGACTGGCCTGTTACCCTTAACAAGCATTAAGTAGAAGGCTGACAGCTCAGTTAAAGCGCACCGGCCCCAGAGGAGAAATGACAGCTTTAACAATGACTGGCTTGCCGATTTCATGAAATGGCCTCTTGCTCTTTGAACCAGGTCTCTTTTTTTTTTTTTTTTTTGTGTTGGGGGGTGTAATGCAGAAAGTAGGGCAGATGTCCACGTGGCTGGTTGTAAATTTGACAATGTCTGCCGTGTTAATCTATGAGCCGCCTCAAACAGCCAGTCCTCTTGGTAACAGGATTAGATTGGGGACCCCAATGAGCTGGTTTGGAGGGTGGCACTGGGAACTAGAAAGTGGGGGTGGGGAGTGCCAAAAATCATGACAGAGCTTTTGGGTTGGAGTAGTGTCTGCACTAGATGGGTTTGGAGAGGAACTAACATGTCCACAAATGTAGATAAATAGCGTTTTCCTTTTTTGATGAGGCTCTAGCCATTGTCTCCAGTACATTAAGTACTATTAAATTGCCATTAGTGTAATCTTTCAATCCTCAGCAGTGCAAATAAATTTCCATTCACTTCAAAATATTTATAAAAACAAAACAAAAACCATGGTTTGAACTGGAAAATGTCAATTTATGCAAAATTAAAATGTTTTTTTTTTAACATGGTTTAAATTGGAAAAAGCCAAACATTTAACAAAAAATGTAAAAAAAATGGTTGTCATTGTTATGATTTTTCTTTATGCTTTCAATCCTTTTTTATAATCTATCAGCATGGCTTAATTTGACTTAAAAACTTTCTTTCTGGATTGAAGGCTTGATCCGAGTAAAACAAAATGCAATCCATTAACAATCTTGTTTTTCCCCTATCCTTTTTGTTTGCATTGCAATTTATTTCCATATTGAGGTCAAGCGTTTTAGCCTACAGAGGTTTTTATATTAGTGATGTATGTGACAGAGGCATGTGCTCAGAAATCCCTTTCCTCCTGTATCGGAGCACATTCTGCTGATTAGCTGGGTGGGCTGGTACCTGCCCCCTTTAGCAGACTGTTTAACACAGGCGCAAGCTTCTGTGTACTTCCCCTTAACCTCCTGATTCTATCCGAGCTGATGTCCTGCCGCGTTTGTCTGTATGTGTGTGTGTGTGTGTGTGTGTGTGTTCTTTTTCCCTTGGCCAGACTGGCTACAAATGTGCTCGCGTCAATGTGCGGGGCCATTTCTTCATCGTCTATTAAAATCAAAGCCTCGTTGCAATGAGAGCTGGAATCTTGGCTTTAATTAAGCAGCATTACTGTTAGTGTCAGACATTCCCTGGGCTGCTTTGTCGCATTGATTTTTCTCCTTAAGTGTGACAGACCTATGGAAATCATACAGGGAATCGGTAATGTATTGTAATTCACTCCTTCCCTCGTCTGATCAATTTGAATATTTAAAGTGATGAATACAGTGCATGACTGTTTGAAAGGCAATTTGTGGACATTTGTTTTAGTGGTTTGTTTTTAAGATATTTAAATATGCACATTTTGCAACTTTGGTCATATTAAAATACGGTATGATAATAGAAGAGTAATTGAGATCGGTGGAATTCAAATGTGTAATTCAATAAATCCACTTATTAAAATGAAAAAGAGACACTTATAAAATGTTTACACAAACTTAGATTAAATAAATGTAATTTAATATCGAAATAAATTAAATATTTAGATTTTAAAGGTATACCAGCAGTACCAATCCTGTATATTTTATAAACTGTATATTTAAGGCTTATAATACATAATGGATAATTTAAGCTTGTGCTGCACATTTTCAGCTCTCTGAATACCATGTATGGGATTTCAGCGGCTTGATTATGCTAATTAGTTTTAATATGCAAATGTGTGAGCCCTCTTTATTTTAAACCATTGGCCCAAGCAATATTAAATGCAGTTCTAATCTTTATTAGACAGTAATTAATTGTGCTCATAAAAGCATGACTTTAATACTGTTAAAACGCAGGACTTTAACGCTATGTCTTGATTTTTGTTACCACTGAAACTCAATGTTTGGCTAGACGCTGTGAAACAGCACCCGGGATCTCCCCCTAGATCTTGTATCACATCATATTATAGATAAGACTCATGGTCCCTCAATTTGGGCAAAAAGTCACTTTTTTACAGGTCTCATGCAATGCAGCATGTAATTTTGAGCAGATGTATTTTTTAAGATGGCAAGTTTGGCATCCCTATATCACTTTGTGTTTGGAGTGTCTTTAACATTTCATCACTAGAGCCTGAATTGGCCATAAATAAATTACAACTTGTGGTTCATTATTGATTGGAAGAAAGGACACAGATGTGACAATTATCGTGCAGCTGTTGAAAAAATTGGTTTATTTATGTATTTGTTCCGTCCTGTCAGTCAAACATTCTCTCAGAGGAAGAAAGCTAGTGCCCTCAAAGAAGGAAATCAAAAAGTCATGCTTCTGTTCTCTAGTGTCACTCCAAAACTTCTGTTCGCCGATCTCACGGTTTATCAAAATTAAAGAAATGTGAATCACAATCCAAATGACATTCATCATCATAATACATCATCATAACAGTTTATAATCTAACATAGTAAGTTTAATGATGATGTCAACCTTAATGAGTTATAGGTCATTCTGTCCCATACATCATATATCATCAAATCAAGTAGAAACGAAGGTCTCTGTGTTTGTTGCAGCAGAGAGATTTCGACATAAAGAGAGCAGATCTATGAGAAATGGCTTGTTTACTTTCCTTTGTTTTGATCACAATAATCTGGATATGTATCTGTGGGTCTCAAAACAAATGCATTTAAGTAGTTCTGAATCCTGATTTTTGTGTGCACAGATGCAGAACTGCTCTTGTGGTCTTAATAGTTTTAACCCATCAGATGGCCCAAACCCTTCCGAAGTGGCAGTCGCATAAATTTTCTACCCCAAGAAGTTTTGCATATTTTACATATCTATCTGTCCAACATGAATGTATAAATCTCATAATGCTGCTCATTTTGTTCCAGTGCATACAATTTTATGGGATTTTATTTAAAAATATACTCTAGAATCACTACGAAGAAGGAATTCACAGTCACAAGCTGTCTTTTTTATTTTTATTTTTAGTAGCGACATTAGCACTAAAGACATAAACTGTGGTCAGCAGGATAGTTAGGAAAGTGAGGAACATCCATGTTTGGTAGGGCTGATCAATGGTATTAATGCTTGGTTAATTAATTTGAATATCCCCAACTGAGCAAGCCAAAGGCAACAGTGGCAAGGAACCGAAAAACTCCATCAAGTGACTAACTGGTGTCCTAAAACTCCATCAGGTGACTTAATGGACAGAAAAAAAAACCTTGGGAGAACCCAGGCTCAGTCGGGGGCCAGTTCTCCTCTGGGGTTTATGAACTAGAGGGCGGATTTACAGTAACTGTAATTTGATATAGAATTTTGTTTTATTTTATCTCTTCGGGGTGGGTACGCGAACCGGAATCACAACGTTTTATCTGTAGAATGGGAAAGGGATCCTCCAAAGGGATCCTCCGATGCGTTGTCATCGGGTCCAGGCAAAGCTCCTAGTCAGATCTGGATACGGCCTGGATCCGGTAGGCTGCGGGAAAACCTCAGGATAAACAAAGACACTAAAATTAGCGTAGATGATTCTTCTTATGATGTAACGAGTACATCAGGATTTAAGGGAAGTGTTCCCAGTTCCGGCTGACCTAATCTATGCAGCCTAACAATGAATTATAGAAGTCTATAATGTATTATGTGTATGCTAGGTCAAAGAGATGTGTTTTTAGTCTAGCTTTGAACTGACAGAGTGTGTCTGCTTCCCGGACAATTGTAGGAAGACTGTTCCAAAGTTTTGGTGCTAAATAGGAAAAGGATCTACCGCCCGCAGTCAATTTTGATATTCTAGGTATTATCAACTGGCCCGAATTTTGAGATCGCTATAGACGTGAAGGACTATAATGCGTTAAGAGCTCGCTCAAGTACTGCGGAGCTAAACCATTTAGTGCTTTGTACGTAATCAACAATATTTTAAAATGTTATACTGTTTAATTGGCAGCCAATGCAGTGTTGACAGAACCGGGCTAATATGGTCATATTTCCTGATTCTAGTAAGAACTCGAGCTGCAGCGTTTTGGACCAGCTGTAGTTTATTTATTTAGCGTGCAGGGCAACCACCCAGTAGAGCATTACAATAATCTAGTCTTGATGTCATGAAAGCATGAACTAATTGTTCCTCATTTGTTAATGAGAGCATATGTCGTAATTTGGATATATTTTTAAGATGAAAATGTGCTTTTTTCAGATACTAGACATGTGACTTTCAAAAGAAGATTCAGGAGGAAGTGTGTGTGTGTGTGTGTGTGTGTGTGTGTGTGTGTGTGTGTGTGTGTGTGTGTGTGTGTGTGTGTGTGTGTGTGTGTGTGTGTGTGTGTGTACATATTTGGCTAGACTTGTGAGGGTCTAATTTCCTTACTTATATAGTGAAATTTTATGACAATCAGCTAGTGAGGACATTTTATTGATCCTCACTAGTTAAAAAGGTGTATAAATCAGCCAAAACATGTTTTTATTTAAATCTAGTGTTTTGAACGCTTTTGTGATGGGTTATGCAATAGAAAATATAATTAACCTGATATAAAATCAATGGAAGTATATGCAATGTTCTCACTGATGTGTGTGTGTGTGTGTGTGTGTGTGTGTGTGTGTGTGTGTGTGTGTGTGTGTGTGTGTGTGTGTGTGTGTGTGTGTGTGTGTGTGTGTGTGTGTGTGTGTGTGTGTGTGTGTGTGTGTGTGTGTGTGTGTGTGTGTGTGTGTGTGTGTGGCCTCCACTGGTAGTCCTGATTAGAACCAGAAGGTCTAGTGTGTTTCTAGTTTTGGACCTTGTGGAATCATGGGGCATTCATGGAGCATTTTTTTTGTTTGTTGGTATAATGGATGTTGACTTTGGCCTGCATGTGACTAATAATGTCATTGTCTCATATTGACACTTTTTTCTTATGACATTTATTAACTGAGGGATATTCCCGTAATGTTTTATAATACATTGTGAAACAACTCTGACTCATGCAGGAAGTCTGTCTTTAGGTTTAATCTAGGTATTATTTGTTGGTGAATTTATGTGAAGTGATTCTCAACTGGTTTTGCTTCAGTATTCAGATTTTACTTTGGACAAAACAAATGGTGACCCAACAATGAAGCAGACTTGTGTAATGTGTAAAAGTAAGCAAAAATATCCTTAAAATAAAGCATTTGCATTTTGTTTAATCTATTCTTGTTGGGACCTGTAGAGATTGATTGGCGTCACAGGATTTGACATCAACAACAAAAAAATGAATCTGCACTCCTGATCAATTTTTTGATAACCTAACTTTGCACTATAATATGGATCTGATTGTATGCATTTCATTATTTGCTTTAAGCATTGTTTTCCCTGCTACAATTCTGTCAGAGCAGGCCTGTGACCCTTTTTTTGGGTCACGACCCACCAGCTGAGAAGACCTGCATCCGACTCTGAAAACTGAAAACAGAACGGGAATTCAGGATTCAAGTGAAAGATTTTTGGGGATTTTTCCTCAACACAAAATGGTTTGAAAATAAAAGTTAAAAATAAAAATATACTACACAGATCCTTCTTTCAAAAACATGTTTCTTTACATTGATAAGTTCAAATTTAAACAATATGGAGAAGAGCAGAAGCATTAACATTTTCTGTGAACATTTCAGGTTCTGTTTTCATCTCTGTCTGTGGGATGTTGCGGTCTCATTTTGGTTAGTTTAACACTGTTTTGCCTTCGTAGGTCTTTTCTGTGAACTTTGCTCTAAGGTACATATGCACAGAATCATGACTTTTCATAAGTAAGGCCATCGGGTATGGGTTGATATGATCCTCTGTAACATAAGGATATGGAAAGTTTTGCTCTTTGTTATGGTTGCATATATTAGCACTAATTTTTTCTTTGCCATCTAAGGCTTGGCTCGGGGGCACTGACTCCAGAATCAGAACATATGCAAATAAATCATATTATATTGTCCACAGAGTTAAGATTTTTCTTGCTGTGTGTTGTCACAGACTGGATCTTTATTTCGTCTAATACCTAGGTTGTCGCTTTCAATTTTTAATGAAGACAAAAAAAAAAAGAGTATGGATTTTTTCATTGTTAACATTTTCAGTTTGTTTCATATGAGACCACGACAGATTTGATCTTTTCTCACTGTAAGATAGTTGACATGAAAATTGACTTCCTGTGGTGTGAGATGCTATGCTACGTCTAAAACAATTTTAAACAGCATTTTGATAAAATAATTTTAAATTATTATGCTGGCAGCTTTTATTACCTCATTTACAGCAATAACTGAACCCCCATCACCCTTACCATATTATATTATAGTAAAATTATATTATATTATTCTAGAAAAGTTTGTTGATAAGGGAAGGAGGAAGGAAGGAACCGGCGAACATTAAACATAACTTTTAATGACAAAATAAACAAACAGCAAAACAAAAGTAAAACTGTAGCCCCTTACCGAAGACTGCTGCATATAAACACAACATAAAGTCCAGGCCTGGTCCTCTCTCGTCCTTGCCTGACATCGCTCCTCCTTTAATCCTCACTAAACTCCTCCGTGGGACTCGAGACTGGTGTGGCGAGCAGGTGACGCTCATTATATTAGATTATATTAAATGCACTGAAATAGGATTTTAAGAATTTATATTAATTCAAAATAACCATAATCTATATCAATTAGGCTTATTACTGACTGTAGAATGTAAATTGAAGAAAATTAGATGTTTGTGTACATTTTCTAGCAATGATGGCAGTGATTTATCATATGATATAATGACTGAGAAGAGTGTTATAATCTGACTTCTATCCAGACATGCAGTGGAGTCCTTACTCCTTAACCTAGTACTTGGTCTGCAAAATGGGGAAGTGCACTGTGCAAATTACTTTTTTGGGTGTATTTGTACCACTACCTGATTTGAATAATTCACTGAAACAGCTGTAAAAGACAGCGTGTGCAAATGAACACTGCTATCATTTTTGACGAATTCCCTTATTAGTTTTCTTTGACTTACATTTTGGGGGTTTCAATGTAGCGTAAAACTGTTTTGTTCTGCTCTGGGATATGGGATAACTTATTCCAGGTTCGTTTGGGAAAACAACAAAAATTAATAATAATAATAATAAATGACTTTTCTCTTTGTCTTTTTGACCTGCTTGGAATTGAAATTCGTTCTACTAATGTTTTCCCCCTCTGAAGAGACAGAAAGTTAACAAGTGTTAGGGCAGTACATTGAAGAGGTTGTGTTCATTAGCCAGGGTACAACATGGCTGCTACCAGGACTGGACTAACCGGTTCTAGAGGCACCCTGATGGTGGCCGGTTAGCGCGGTGGCAGCGGTGTGGGTCAGCCCACCTGGGAGGGAGACAGCTGTCTCGTCGCTATCCAGCGCATGTCAGGACTAATGACTCGCAGCTGACACCTTAACCCAGCCACACTGCAAAGTAGCGCATTAGAATAATTACTCCCTGTCATCCTCCATTTAATAGGCAGCCCCCCCCCACCCCCTAAAATATACCCACACTCATCCACAGGGCCTAACACACATACTCAGCCTTAAATGCTGTCACTGGTTGGACCATCAAAGTGAAGAGTGCACACACTCCCCCCAACCCCTTATCTTTTGCTTTTAGGTGATTCAATAGTATTTGCAAACCTCATTTAAAAGAGAATGACTGGGAAACCGGCTGACACCCCTGCCCAAGACAGTGTTTGGTTTTAGTTGGAGAAAAACATGCTCTCACACACAGATAGAGACATGCAGTCACAATACGTCCAGCCTGAGAGGACAGCTCATTATCATGACATCTGCAGTTGAAAAGAGACTCCTCCTCCTAAAACAGTGGGAACAGAGCTGTGGTACCACCTCTTTCTCTCAGGGCAAAATACCTTTTCTTCCTGAATCTCACTTGTTGGTTATGATTTGATAAGATATTGATATGATTTGTTATGATACCTGATCCATTTTGCTGTACAGACAACAATCTTGCAGTTGTTTCTGAAATTATATATAATGTATACTGTTGTATATTGATTTAAGCAGATAATTAAGGCTATTCACATCCTTAGGGTAGTGTTTATTCTGAAGCTTATCTCAGCTTCTGCACTTAAAGTATATATAATACTTTTCAAAAGTTTGGGTCAATACAATTTTTAAATGTAAAAAAAAAGTGTCTCATATACGTGTATGATTTTGATACAATACCCGACTAAAATATCTCTATAAATAAATATCAGTACATATATATCAATACTGAACCAATAGCACGGCAAAAACCTAAAACAATAGGAAAAGTAATTGAATAATAGATGACAGAACATGGGAGATTGTATTTAATAATGTAAACAAGATGAGCTAAAGATGTTTGCAACATTGATAAAATGATCATTAGACCTATTAAATCCTATTTCACAATTTAATTATTTTTGTTATTTTATTTTTTCTCTGAAATTAAAAAATGCTAATTATAAACAATAGTATAAAGACAACATAGGAAAGATAAAATAAAAATAAACAATGCATTTTTCCTTTTTCTGGTACAGACTTCTTAAAAGTAGCATTCAAAATTCAATTCAAGAAATACTACAGAAATTGAATAATCAATTTTGAAATTTAAAACCATACGTAGTCATCACTGTATGAATTAAATTTACATCAATCCTTATTAAATCTATGGGGTTATTCAGTTAAGAGCAGTGAGTGAATCTCGTTTTCTTTTACTGTTTGATTAACATTAGCAGCATAAGAGAGCAGCCGGTATATTAGCCCGCTGTCACTGGAAGACCTAATGCACAGATCAAACACTCTCATACTGTCACAGTCCTCGTCTGCACCTGTCTGTCCTTGTCTGCACTTCACTTCCCAGAATCCTCCTTGTCTGCACACCTGAATTCACTCCCTCAATCATCCACCTGTTCATCGTCTTAATCATCTGTGTCACCTGTCCTCATCTCGTTAGTATCTGTATTTAGTTCTCTCTGTTCAGTCTGTCTGGGTCAGTTCTAGTTTGTCGATGTGTATGTAAATGCTTGTATATGCATAGGTGTTGTTGTGAGTATCCTGCCTGTCTTCCTGCCTGTACCTGGTTTTGTTTAAGAGTAAATCGTTTGTATTGGAGCTCTTTGCCTCAGTCTGCCTTCATTCCACACCACACCGTGACACATACACATCCGAGCTGTTTTCTCCCAGCTGTTGACAATTACTTAAGACAAAACTTACTGTGTTTACCCAAATACTCGCCAAGGAAGTATTTTGAAACTATTCTGTGTGTATTTGCATTCAAGTGCAATATGTGGAAAAAAATAAATGAAGTCGGGATTGCAAATCATCGCATTCTGTGACTCTTTCTGCTAGCTTTCTGCACTATTGCTTTTTAACTATTTTTAAGGATTAAAGTAACATTTCTTTTTATTATCAATATTGAAAACATTTGTTCTGCTTAATATATTTGTTGAAATCGTGATACATTTTATAGTGTTCTTTGATGAATAGAAACTTAAAAAGAACAGCATTTGTTTGAAATAGAAATCTTTTGTTACATAATTGTCTTTACTGTCACTTTTGATAAATTTAATGCATCCTTGCTAAATAAAAGTATTGATCTCTTTAAAAAATCGTACTAGAATCAATGAATTATGAATTACTAACTCTGTGAGTTCTCTAATGAGAATAGCATGTAATCAATAAAAATGTCTGAAAATAGTCTGAGTATGAGTATTTTAAGACATAATATAATCTAATTACAAGTACTTATTTTTTGGGGAATCTGATTATGTAATCCAGATGACATGTAATCAGTAACTATGCAGCACTCCATAACATTTCCTTTGTAAAATATCCCATTGACAGGCCTAGCTCGAATCTGCAGATTAAAAAAAAAGAAATAATTATGGAATAGGTTTCAACATATTACAGTGTAATTAATGCTAGAAATCTGTGTGTGCACAATTCATAGCGGGCTGATTTAGTAATTTGTTATAGTCACTGAATAGTGAATTCAAAATATATATATATATATTTTTTTTTTCTTGAGCTTAGTGGTCAGTGAGTATTATCAGAGATTTTGCATTGATTGTTTTCTCGCCAGTTTAATCCAGGTACATTTTTAAAAGATGCGTTTAACGGCCATTCCCTGCTGATCACAGTGAACTGTATTGAAATTGAAGAATCTGCAATAGAAATGTAGCTGTGAGTTAATGGAACCTGATGAGGAGATGAACAAAATGTCTGAAGAGAAGTAGATGTAAGGTGTGAGTGGGGACTGGTGTCTGGTCTCCATGGGAGGCTGGGGCATACGCTAGAGGAAAGGTCAAGGGTTGTCTTGTGTGGAGTCCTGAACAATAGTGATCAAGAGGCTGACGCAATAGGATTAAGTCTAGCTATTCATTGTGATTATTGGCTTGAATCATTGTGTTACACCTATACTGCAATTGTCTTGTCTTTGGATAAGTGCTTGCTCTGTGGAATCTTTCAGATATTATGTATACATTGAAAAATTACCTTCTGTTAAAATGCTAGTGTTGTGTGTGTGTGTGTGTGTGTGTGTGTGTGTGTGTGTGTGTGTGTGTGTGTGTGTGTGTGTGTGTGTGTGTGTGTGTGTGTGTGTGTGTGTGTGTGTGTGTGTGTGTGTGTGTGTGTGTGTGTGTGTGTGTGTGTGTGTGTGTGTGTGTGTGTGTGTGTGTGTTCTCCTCTTGACCAGTTGTTGTCTGACCAACTCAGGTCACATTAACCCAGTTCTCACAGTTGCGGTCTAGATAAAAACACGTACACATACAGCTCTCCTTAGTAATGTAGTGTGGCCTGAAGCTGCTTCATGCTGTTAGATTTCCACTGTTGTTCTGCAATGATCAAGTTATTTACTGCTTACATTACCATGCGGCTTGATAAGCATATTTTCCCCAGTAGACATAACAAGATGGTTTATCACCAGGGTTACTACTGAATATAGCAGGGTGTGCATCCAGTGTGTATTTACACTCCTGTGCTTTATAGCACCACATAAATAAACCTTTTCTCTACTGTAATTTAAAGCTGAATTTTTTTGCATTAAATAATGAGGGGAACTTGCTCGTAAAAGCATCATGAGGTCTTAAATCTAAATAAAAGAGAAAATGTGCAGACTCAACTCTTTGGAAACTTTTTTGAGTAAATGACTACGTGTATACAAAAAAAAAAATATTAATAATATTATTGTTTAATTTCATATCTTAACACCCATGATATAGAAATTTCCTGAAGACTATTTAATTTAAAATAGCTGTATTTAAAAAAAACAACAACTGTATATAAGTTAAGTTATGTTTTCTCCTTATTCAAAGGAATAGTGTATAGATATATATGATTATTATAAACATATAGTCATTGATCTTTTTTATCACTGGCAAGACAAAAAAAATAACAAGCTGCATTTAGAGTTAGCCAGATTGTAACAGTCCAAGACACCTTAAAATGTAGTATTCTAAATGGTTGTATACGCTCCTTTTCATTACAGTTTCTCTAACAGGTCACCAATTGACCCCTTTGTGGGCTGGGTGCCAAAAACGATTCCACACACATTAGCCTCATCACCATTTTTAATCCATGCCACCCCACGGGATGGTAGTAGCCCTGGCACGTGTGTGTGGTCCTATCCAAATGGCAGGAATCTCACATGGACGCAACACTGCTCCATCCTGACAGCTCCCTCCAATTACTGCCACTCCTGTCGCATACCTCCCATCTCTCTCTGGCCCAGATCGCATGTGACCCCGCCCGCTGCCATGCTGGTGGAAGTGAAAGGGGAGACAGAGGAGTCCAAGGGGAAAGGGAGGCTCACACAAACATACACTCAGATACTTCTTCTGCTTTTTGCACATTCCTCTTCTCAGCAACTACTCTGTGGGTTTTATTTCCTTTTTCTGTGGTAGGGTTGTTAATCCGTTCAAATATTGAATCATGATTCATTTCTTTTGAAGTTAATGCGTTAACCCATTTAGTAGATTTAACTACCCCTATTGGTAACACTTTTATAATAACTGCACGGTATTAATCATTAGTTAAGGATTAGTAAACAGTCCATTCATAATTTATAAAGCATTAATAGACATTAATAAGCAGTTTTTAAATACAGCTATAAATGGTTTATTCTTGATTTAGAAGCATATTTATAATGTGTTTAATAATTGTATTACTTTATTAATGATCAATTTATCATTTCTAAATGAAGTATAGCATTATTTACAAACCAGTAATTTAGGAGTTGTCGGTGATTCATAAGATCACTTAAATGTAGTCAATTCAGGTAGTTATAAAGCACTTAGTAGTGGTCAGTAAACTATTTTCGTGAGCTCATCTTAAGTGAGGACTATTTATGCCTTGTAAAGCATTTACATTTTAATCTTACTTTTAATCGCATGTGTTAACATGCTAATTTTAACAGCCCTACTTTTTAAATTGTAGTTCGTGTGTTTTCCCTTGGACTGTAAGCTTGTATGCAAGCTTATGGTTTTTGTGCAGCTGAATGTTTATCGTGTCTTGGGGCCTGACTGCAGGCCAGTTGAAGCTACAGAGACAGGCCAGAAATGAAAAAGTACAGATGAGCCCAACAGCTTTGTTTGGATGCTCATTTGCAGTGTCGTGGGATTTCTCTGAGGAGGGGAAGAAGGGAAATAGTCACATACAAGCGTGGAAGTGAGAAAGTGGAGTGGCTTGAGGGGTTTCAGTGATTAAACACAAGAACTACAAGCGCATTACAGCTTTACACAATTTGCATCCTGTCTCTTTTGTAAAATACAGTTTAAAAAAACTAATGTTCATGTACTTTGCTGCATACACTTTCAAAACAACTGTTAGAGGAAAAATCATTTTCACAGAGAGGGAAATGTTTTATTTTCTAATATATAACCATGAAAACATGAAGGGGCTCAGTTGCATTTTTTCATCTTGCCTAAAAAGGATCATGAACAGTATATTAATCAGTCCCTCCAGAAAAACGCGATTATGCGATCGCATAATTCAATGCATAATCAGCCAAAGTCCCCATTTTTCAAATACGCCACACTTTTGCCGCATAAATTGCCAATTTCCGCACCAATTTTCACTTTGTGAATTGTAAGCACTTATTTGAACAGAACTGTAAAACAGGAAGCACACATTTTATTTTTTATTTATTCATTTTTACAGAAGTTGTAGCACATTCCTTTTGTAAAGCTACTGAACTTGTTTGACAAGATGAGAACTTAAATATTCCCAGCACTTTCTGTGATGTAGTATGCTTACTTATCATAGGAAGTAATAAGAAATGACTACTTACATTAAGGTAGTAGCCCAGTGTGAACAGGGTGTTGGGGGAATCACTTTTTTTTCTTTTTCATCAAACCGCAGTTCTTGCAAGTTCCCGCGATTTTTGCAAGTTCTCGCAATTTCATCGCATAAAATTGCATAAATATCCTGCATATTCAATCGCATTTTTTAATAAAACATGCCGCATAATCAAGGATTTTTGCCCGCAACAATCACAAAATTACTCTGCATTTTTCTGGAAGGACTGATTAATCACTAAAATGAACATCATTTTAAGCGTGCAACCTTGGAAGCATAAAACATTCACAAAAACCAATTCCTACTCGTCAACTGGCAAGCTGAAGCATATACCTACTGTCTCAAGTTTTATACACTGGAACATGTATTTAACTAGGAACAATCTCCTCCCATCTGATCCACTGGCATCCGGCCAAACAGATTTCTGCACCCTTATGATTATTTTATCACTTTAAATTCTTTATGATGAAACGCTGCAGTGGTAACCTTGCTAAAGCTGATCAGGGCCTGGCTTTCACTGCTGCTATTTGGAATAGCTCTCCTCGGTGGCTCGTTCCTGCTCCCTCTGTTGGATTCTGCTTGTCCATTAGTGCCATCTGTGCCCGCCTGTGCCGTCTGTGAGCGCCTGTGCTCCGCCAAAATGACTGGCATTTTCTCTCAAACAACCAGGGGACGGTGCCCAGAGCTGCTAGCTGGCAATGATGTGCACTTTTTCTGACAAACCCAGGGAAAGAAAGACAGGATGGGGAGCAGAAAACATCTGCACATGTAGTGCAGCTTTGCTTAAGCTACTTTCACAGGGAAATACTTTTCTGGTGACCATGATGCTAAACCAAGCTTTGTAAACTTGAGCTCTTCCAACACACTGGTTCCTCAGAGCAAGTCATCTCCAGATATCAGATGATCAGCAACCTTTGCAATAAGTCTTCATTGGTACTGAATTTACATTGGATTTAAGTAGGTCTGTGAATCGAGAACAAGTTTTTGAAATATGCACATTTGAAAAATTGTTTTGTATTAACAGAAATTTGTTCTTTATTAGAAAAGTTCTGTCATAATTTACTAATGCTGTTTAATACAATTTTAGATATCTTTGGAGTCATATTGGCGCTCAAACCAACACATTTTGGTGATTTACAGACAAAAAATAAAACACTAAGACATTTCTCAAAATTCTTTTGTGTTCTGCAGAAGAAGGAAAGTGATACAGGTTTGCAACAACAAAAGGGGTGGCACACAACTTTATTTTTGGTTGAACCATCAACAATATTTAATAACAACTAAAAAGTGATAGCTAAGTCCTGACCTATTTAGGTAGCACACTACGGACGTAATGTAGTCTGTGGGTCAACTGATTAGGTCGGAAAAAAAAACATTGTTCTAGCCACCCTGATTGTTTTTCTATTTTTTCAATAAATAATTTCTGCTAGCATTTTTGTGTTGTTCCATTTTGCGACTGACAACAAAGGCTCTACTAACATTTGTCTGTAAAATGTTATTGTATAGAGCCAGCTCTGTAAATAGACCTACAGTGAACACAAGTAAACATAACTAGATTCAGACATATTTAGTATACAGTACTATATACAGCGTAAACACTGATGAGCCAAAACATAATGACCAGACACAGGTGAAGCGAATATCGTTGATCATCTCCTAACAAGGCTATGTATTAATGTCTGGGTAGATTACATGGTAAACAAAAAATCAGTGTTCATAATCAACATGTTGGATGCAGAAGAGATGGGCAGGAATTAAAGTCTGAGCAACTTTGACAAGGGCCACATTTTACAGCAAGACTCCTGGGTCAGAGTATCTCTGAAAAGGCTAGGCTTGGTGTGAATTTACCAACAGTGGTCCGGGAGGAACAAACCTCAAACTGCCAAAAGGGTATTGGGTATCCAAGGCTCATCGATGCACAAGAGCAATGAAGGCATCACATGGACGGCTGTGTACGTGTCCGCCATTTACCTGGGCAAGTGATGGCACCAGAATGCACTGTGGGATGATGACAAGCTGGTGGAGAGAGTGTGATGCTCTGGGCAATACCCTTGCTGGGAAACCCTAGGTCTGGCTATTTATGTGGACGTAAATTTGACACATGCTACGGTGCTACCTACCTAAACTTTGTTGAAGACCAGGTACAACCCTTCATGACAATGGTGTTCCCTGGTGGAAGTGGCCTGCCACACTGCAAACATTGTTCAGAATTGGTTTGAGGATCATGAGATCACGGTGTTGCCCTGGCCTCCAAGTTCTCAATATGATTGAGAACCTGTAGGATGTGCTGAACCAACAAATCCGATCCACTGCAGCTCCACCTCCATACAGGACTTGAAGGATTTCAAAGCCTGCAAGGATTTTCTGGAACTGTGAATGTAAAGACTGAGGTAGATAGTAGAGGTTAATGGCGATGGAGTTTTTTTTTTGTTGTTGTTTGTTTACCGTCAACTTTGCCTCTAATGTTATGCTAAAAATGTGAGCTAGTAATGACCAATTTGTAAACATCATGACACCTAATGTCAGTGTTGTTGTTTTTTTACCGGTGTCATGAGATTAAAAACCATCATTCTCCTTCTGTCTCGTGGGTCAATCCGGTAGTCATCAGCTCTTGATTGCTGATCATATGCCACTTTATTTACCCAGAAGACTTGATTTGAGCCAGCAGGACTTGCTGTAAATATTGTGTCAGCAGGAGAGGGTATTTTATACCCTTGTAATTTATGGTGTCTATGTGCTTCCAAAAGACATTGTGGCTGTGGACTTAAATTACAGGGATCACCATCATGCTGTCAACTCTCACTTTCAAAGCAAGCTGCGGGTAGAGCATTATTAGGCCCTCCAGAGCCTCATGAGACTCATGCTAACATGATTTTTTCTAAATGTAATGCTTGTCAGAGGATCCGTTTTGATTCACCCGTGACAGCTACAGTTTCAGAACCATAAAATTGAGAGCTTCACTTTTTTTCTGATGGCTCAGAGTAACTGTCCTTTTCTTGAGGCTTTTAATGTATTCACTGTTTCAGTGCCTATATCACTTTTTAATAACTGGAAAATTGATCCAAGTTGTCAGCAGGCATTAGATTTTAGGCTCTCTTGGCTTGGTTCTGAATCTCCACCAGACCAGATGGCGGTGCTATGTGGGCCGTATGTGGACCATGGGTGTGGAGATAGTGGGGGCCAGCTCTAGAGTGCAGGATTGCTCACATTCTGGCATTTCCCAGGCCTGTTTTCAGCTGCATTTCCTGTCCCATTTTGATCTTCTAAAATTTTCAATATGTGGATAGGCTTTAGAAGACAAATATTTGAAAAAGAAAATTGAAATGTTTTTGTAAACCCTTTAAAATGCAGTAATATTTTGAAATATTATTACAATTTAAAATAACTTGTTTTGTATTTGAATATATTTTCAAATGTAATTTACTCCTGTGATGGCAAAGCTAAATTTTCAGCATCATTACTCCAGTCTTTAGTGTCACATGATCCTTTAGATATCATTCTGATATACTGATTTGCTGCTTAAGAAACTTTGTTACCTTTGATTAATTTAATCCATTCTTGTGTAATAAAAGTATGTATGTATGTATGTATATTATTTAAGTTATACATTTAAATGATATATTGTTTAAATGATACATATTATTTAACAAGTTTTAGTATAACCTTTGATTAATTTAACGCATTCTTGCTTAATAAAATTATGTATATACGGTACTGTATGTATGTACATTATTTAAATTATACATATTTATTCGTTTTTTTGTAATATAATTTTGCTTTTACTTTCAGCTATGTGAACTAGTAACAAAAAGGCCATTTTGACAAACAGCCACAATGATTCACATCTGTACATAGTATTATACATTTTTTGGGAGGAATATGGGATGAAATGGGATGGTCCTGAGAAGGACATGGGCTACTTTCCAAGTTCCACCTTTCTCGATTCCTGGATCTCACTCCTTCAAAGAACAGAAAGTGCAAGACGTCTCCTCTGGGAGTTCCAGGGTTGGGGGAATCAAGCTGTTCCAGAGAGTGGCTAGCAGAAGATGAGATGCAACAACACATGCAGACTCTTTTGGACAGGTGCCCAAGCACACGGCTAATCAGAGCAGCAGACATCTTTCTGTAAAGTCTGGTGGCCGTCAGAATGGTGCGGCTCGGAGAGCGCTCCAAAGAGCAGAGATGGAGGGGTAATAATGCCCCCCCCATCAGGCTGGCTCTGTTTGACTGATCTGTATAGGTGTAGCATATGTGTGGGGTCACAGAGGTGAAGCTCTTGATGAACTGAGCCTTGTGTGATCTCTTAAAGATGGCATGAAACCATGAGAAATCTCTGATCAGTCCAATCAAGTATCTTTCCAGTTTTTAATAAACACTGAGTGGTGTAATTATTTCTGCTTGTAGGCATTCAGTAACTTTCAGCTGAACTTGTTTGATATTTGTCTTTTCATGGTATCATTCGTTATAATTGAGCTGCATATTGACCAATTTAGCACAAAGACAATACACAGAGACTCTGATGCTTGGAGTCAGGATCATTTTGTAAAGATAAACCAAAATTCACAGTGATTTGTATAAAACACAATATTATTTATACAATATAAAAATATCAAGCACAAGAGGAATGTTACATTATAGTATGACATTTTGCATGTCTCGAGTGAGAAAAACAATGTCTCTTCAGCATACTCTTTTACACCCTATCCAATAATATCACCTTAATATCTAGCCCATGGTCCTTCTATTCTCATGGCACAGGTGGGCTCTGTTTGTCTCAGTGTGACATTGCTTACATATAGTGTCCAACCTCAAGCGCTCTTGCCCGGGAGCGATGGAGTTAAAATGGGTCTGACCGTGGGTTTGGATATGACCGTATTGCTCTGCACCTGGTCGAATCTTCCAGCAGAGCCCCTTCACAGCTATTGTGGTGGAGGCGGACAGCTTTTCAGAGTTCCTGCTTCAAAGCCTGCAAAATCCAGTAAACTTAGCCACACAATCGGCTGTGGCCAAAACAGCATCTGATGTGCCTTATTTGTTGACGGAGTGAGATCTATCGCAGAGGGTGCGCCTCACATGGCTTACAATGCAGGGACAACGTAAAGCCCTTTATTCGTGGTTAGTCTATGAAGACGCTGGGTTTCTTCCAATATCTAATGCCAATTGCGACTTGAAACTAGGGCAGGCGACTGTGATGTTAGTTTTTCATTGTTGGTTGTTACACACTAGTTATCAATCATACATGATGCGGAAAATATATTAACTCTCAATGATAAAAGTGCCTGGGTTCAGTAGAGCATTAATAAATCCTGCACCACACATAGTTGTGTGTGGGTGTGAGTGCTTGGGAGTGTGTATGGTGGTTATACGCTATGCAAGAGCTCCCTCTTGGTGCCATTGCACCCAGTTTCTCCAGCTGATGAAACACAAACTATAGAGAAGATACACTGACACTTTGTGCTATAATGAAAACAGGAGCAATCACCACATTTTTATGATTAATTTAATCACTGAACAGAAATACTCAAGATGTACTCTTTTGGAAAGTAAAAAAAGTGAACTTTTTATTCTGAAGTCTATTGTTTTTATATTTGTTTGTGTCTGGGTACAGGGTGTGATTCACTTGTTATTTGTAAGGGAAAATGAATCAGTAATTTTACTAAGAAAATTATTTTAATATTTTTGTTTCCAATCTTAATGTGTTATTATTAAAATAATCGAATATGATATTCATATACATTTAAAATTTGTATTATTTATGTATTATAATATTTTACTTTTTTTAATGGAATCAGATACATATGAAAAAGTAATATAAGGGCAATTAAAAAAAAAATTCATGATGATTAATGTCTGTACGTAGTGTTATACATATTTTGGGGGTAATAAAGAAGCCTTTCATTCCATAGTATAAGATGGTCCTGAGAAGGAATTGGAATACTTTCCAAGTTTCAGCTTTCTCAATTCCCTGATCTCATTCATAAATCCAGTTATTTTATTAAGAATTTTTAGTGTGCGTGTGTGTGTGTGTGTGTGTGTGTGTGTGTGTGTGTGTGTGTATATATATATATATATATATATATATATATATATATATATATATATATATATAATTATTTTCACATTTTATGTTTTATATTATATATTTTATTTTATTATATTTGTACCACCCTGACATGATGTCTTAATAGGCACAAAAACATGTGGTGTTAACAATTATTGTTATTGTTATTATTATAAATGTACTAATACATGAATTATTAAAAATACATCAATTAATCACTCAATTAATGAATTAAATCTAATCCTGACCTTTTCTTTTTCTTTTAGGGACGCTGTATAAATTTCAATAGGACGCAGCATCAATAGACGACAGTCTCCAGTCTCTGAAATACTTTGACTTCCAAGTATATCAGATGGGACAAGAGAAAAAAAGCATAATTTCCTCGAGATGACATAACTTCTTTGACCACTTTAGATATTGGCTTTCCAAAACTTATAATTCTGGTATCTTTCAAGCTACTGGCAAGCAGATGACTAAATAGATTAACCCCCCAAAAAGTGTCTGATTTTGCAGCCGATCTGGTTAGCTTTAATGCACAGCAAAGGCTTTTTCATGTTCTGACCATATTGTGCCTTCTGAGGAAAAAACTAATCTTATGGACACAGACGGAGGCTATTTCAGGAAAAAAAAAAAAAAAGCAGAATGAGATGAGGCTCTTTGCCGTTGGCTGGGAAGTAGAACTAATCCCAGTAGGCTCATGGAGTGCAGAAGTACTTTGCCTCTTGGCAATGTCTCTTCACAAAAATCTCTCCAAGCCCACTATCGTCGGATGCCTAGCGGGGCTTCTTTGACTGGAGATCTTGTCATTTTAACACTGAGAAGTGCACACGCATGACAAATTGTAGACAGAATGCCCTAAGGTATTGGACGCAGTAAGACTTTGCCCTTTAGTTTGTGAAGACACCTTTCTATCAATGCGAGGACAGCACAGAGAAATTAATAGAGCGTTATTGCACCGCAAGACACCCTGTGACCAAAGCTCTCCGGCAAGGTTTTGAGGGACAGATTTAACTCTGGTGGTTGGTACTTCCTCCCCACTTATTTGGCAGTCTGTTCTGTGCTCACTAATGCATAGACAGTCACAGTTCAGAAACATGCCCCTCAGTTAAAGGGTTTAAAGCATCAATACAACTGTCCATCCATCCAGTCTCCAAAAAAACTGTGCTCAAGTTCTCTTGGGATAGAAATATCAAACTTTGATTAATGTAAAAGCAACTTTAGAGATTTATCTTTTGTATGAGGTCTGACCACTCTAGAATTTTTTTTGGTAAAATTAAGGAGTTCTTTAGCTGTGCTAACATGACACCCTCATCCAATATACTCGGAAGATCAAACCGAAATGGGCGACGGACGGATAAGTATTGTTCATTTCCAGAAATTATCCACATCGCACTCCCCCCTCCACTTGCACACAGAAAAGCGAGCAATATATATTTATTTTAGATTTCTTTAACGCGCTGTCATGACGACGATCGTGAATGATGTCAGTGTCAGTGGAAACACTGTGGGGGAGGAAGGGGGCGGCAGCTGAAGAAAAAGGCTCGAACGATCCAGTCACTTTCGATACGCTACTTCAGATGCAAAATGGATATTCGAGTCGAAATCTGACAAAGCGTGCCGGCTTTGACGGGAAGTGGTATAGACAATGACCAGTGGCTGGGTCAGTGGGATGTCTCAGTGCAAGCAGGGAAGCTTATCAAATGACACTAAAAATAAGTTCAACAACCATCAAGTTTGAGGGGGGAACAGAATGGGGCGCAGTCGCTCACATTCGGTGGGCATGCAAGTGTGCAAGATGGCAGGACCATTGGGGGAACAAAGCCCTCATCTAATTATTTCTTTGTTTCTATAGTCATAATTGTAGGGACGTTCATTATTGTTCCCCTCCACCCCCTACCAAAAAAAGAAACCGCAGAATACATACATAGAAAAGTTTAAACATTGGAATCATTCTCAGAGTGGCACTTATTGTACAAGTTTAGCTAATGCGCTTCATGGATGGATTGGTGAGTTTAATTCAGCTCTTATTTCTTTTTATATGTCACAGATTACAGAATGTCAATTTAGTGTTAGTAAAAATTTGGTTAGGTATTTACATACTAGATGCAACATGGCTTGAAATGTTTACCGGCTCCTTACATGCTTTTTTCCACCTCAACCTCACTTTGTTTTCTCTTATTTGTTGTTTTTGCTAGTTTTATTTACCTTTTATTTTGTATGTCTTTTTTTATGCATTTTACATTGTTATATTTATATTTTCATATTGATTGTCGTTCTTGTGTGTGTGTTTTTTTTAAATACGTTTTGGGACCCATTAACTCATGTGGAAAGAGAAACTGATTGTAAACCTTTTGTATTTGCGTAGCAAATTGGATTTATTCTTTTAAATATTGGATTAAGCTTTTAACTAAGCTATTAGTTAAAAAAATAATAACTTATGTAAAAAAAAAAATAGGAATAATTTAAAATAGGATAATTGCTCTTGTTCTAGGTGATTTTTTATTTTTAGAAATTGGATTTAAAAAAAATAGTTTTTAAGCTACTCAGTGATGACAATTGTGCACTAATTTTGTACATTAAAATGTAAAGAAACAATGTATTACTAATTATATTTTTTTTTTAACTGAAAACCCAGGTCAGTTTTTTTCTTTAATATATATATATATATATATATATATATATATATATATATATATATATATATATATATATATATATATATATATATATATATAGTAGTACTTGCAGCCCTTGTGAATATAGTGCCTCATGTCCCACTGGAGTCTGGCCAATGAATGTAATTTCAATAGCAACTTTTTTTTTTTTCCTAATATACACAATGCTAATTATCCTTGTGTTTTTGTTTGAGATCTTTTTTTTTCTTTTCTTTTTTTTTTTTTTACAATGTAATATTTCATGATTCTTTTTTCCCTGAAAACAATGGGTCTGCAGATATAAACTTCACCAGTGGACTGGTTAAAAACTACTTTTATAACAGTAGTAGTGTACAGAAATAATTTGAGTAAAATGTACAGAAATGAAAAGAAACAGACAAGGAAAAGAAGTGGACAAAAAAATTTGCCCTCACAATCGGCAGCACACTCTACACAATGCATTTTACACAATTTTTTCTACAAAATTCACATTGACCTGCTGATTTGTTTCTTACCCATTTAAAATGCTACAAATAAATAGTTTGATCAGTTGCAGAAAGCTGGGGACACTCAGATTCACCGTAAACAATTAGACTGTGTTCACAATGTTAGTCATGTTTAGTTGTTGTCTTGCGCTGAAGTAATACAGACCATACACACAAAAGCATTTAGCACATCTCATGATCTCATTTTCCTTATTCAGTCATTATTGAAGTTTCAAACATTTTTGTATCTTTTGTATTTGCATTTTTTATCAAATAAATGGCACGTTGTTTTTAAATGATCCTGTGTCCATTTTAAGCACTTGTAAGTATCACTGAAATTTGATGATTCATCAGGCATCACACTTAAGCAGATTACTGTAAATAATTCTGCACAGCTTACACTCAGTAGTGGTGAATTATTAAAAGCCATATTTTCATATGATAAACTGCTCTAAACCAAAACATCTGCTTATCTGTCTTGACTATTAGCGGACTAACTTGATATGTTGAACTCTTTTAAATACACATCTCTTCTGTAGCTAACATTATTTTGAATACACAGTTTACTTAGTTTGGTTCATTACACAAGCTCTTATTTAGGTCTATCTCCTAATTTTAGGCTGTGATACGTTACACACTTAACTCATTGTTCTCAATCCTGCCAGTCGCACAAGGCCCTTGTTAAGCATACACTCAACCGTCATTAAACCTACATGATTCCCAACTAACCCTGCTCTCAAGCTGTGCCTCATACCCCAGTAATGCGTGACCAAAAGCTTTTTCAGTGCTGCTCATAATTTCCCCTTAAAATGAGGCGTAAGAGACGTTTCATGCACCTGGTTATGGCCATAAAACCACTTCTTTTAGAGTCAAAACTTGTGCCTTTAACACAACATTAGGTCTCAAAAGGAGATGTTCCACTTAAGCTAAGAAAACGCTTTGAGTTGAGTGGCATGGCTCATTATCACAGGTTCACACTGTCTGAAAGATGTTTTATGGGCTGTAAATGCTGAATTATATATATTTTTTAATTCATCTTCCAAGTTTGATGAAGTGGAACCTCAAACTTTCTTCAAAGACTTGTTGGAATTAAAGGGATTCACCCAAAAATGAAAATTATGTAATTAATTATTTACCCACATGTTGTTCCAAACCCGTAAGACCTTCATTCATCTTCAGAACATAAATTATTATAATTAAAAGATTATTTTTTATGAAATCTGAGAGCTTTAGACAGCAACATCATTGCAACTTTCAAGGCCCAGAAGGGTAGTGAAGACTATGTTAGTGGTTCAATCTTAATATTAGGAAAGCGATGAGAATACGTTTTGTGCGCAAAAAAAAAAAAAAACGACTTTATTCATTTCTTCTCTTATGTGTCAGATCCTTCATAACATGGACCACATGGACTATTTTAACAATGTCTTTACTACCTTTCTCTGCCTTGAAAGCTGCAATGATATTGCTGTCTAAGGAGGGATCAGAAAGGTCTCGGATTTCACCAAAAGTTTATTTATTTATTCCACCAGAGGAGGTCCACTTTTTTTTTTGCCAAATAATTTGGTGTTTGGTCATTTTATGCCCTCTTTAAAACTTGTTATAGTATTACATTTTCTGGAAAATGTTTCTGTTGTCAAGCAGAAATATAATGTTTATATTGTTCTAAAAGAGCAGGATGTGCTTTGTGGGCAAAATCAGACAGCATTTTCTCAAATAACAATGGCCATAAAACAGAATCCTCAGTTCCTCGATTTGTTTCCCCAAGGAAAGGGCAGATTAATGCAGCTGTTCCGTTTAAGCTGGTCTGAGTTTACAGGTTATACCAGTTTTCACAGTCATCTAAGAATTGTAAACCCTGCAGAAATATTAACCTTTCAAAGAAAGGTTGCTGGAATCAGCTGGTTTCTTTTAAGACAGTCTTGTTAGACTTGACACTTGATTTTATGCAATGCATTTCAAAGTGAATAAAACCAAATCCTGCCCATGCAGTGAAGAGTTTAACTGCACAATGCAACATGTGGAAAGTGCAGGTGTGGGATTAGTGTGTTATGGTATTTTACTCAATGTTAAAAAAAAATTGTACTTAAAACAATTACATGGAGTTTTAGTGATTTTTTTCCCCCCTATAAATGATGTTATGCAGCGTAGCTCAAAAAAGCAAAGCAAACCAACCATGAGGCATTTGCTGACACTAATGCCGGCACACGCACCTTAGTGCTGTGAGGGTTAGGGGTGGGCGAATCGCTCCGTCTGTTAATGCTAAAAACCAACATACGAGTGTCACTTCACTTTTGACTCCAGCATGAGAGCGAAAATATTGCTCTCTGCACAGCTTGCTACAAGAAATGACTGGCATGTCTTTTAGCCAATCCAAAATGAGAAACAATAAGCCGCCACAAATGAGGGTGGAGCCTGCAGCAGCTAACAGAAGTCACCTTGCCACTGGTCGGAAAAGTTTCAGTCAATGGACATGGAAAGAAACTATGACCGGAGGTGATTTTTCTGCTGTTTTCAGAACCTTTGTGTCATCTGAAGCCCAGAACAGGATGTTCCCATTTGCAGGATGTTACTAAACATTAGGAGAGTGTTAGGGATCAAAAGGTGATTCGCTGTCAAATCAGCTGTAAAGCGGTCAGCGACACATGTCGGACAATGCTCTAATTGTCATTTATTAGGGCCATTGGAAAAACGCAGACTATTCCAGTTGGGCCCATCTCAGCCAACACCGCCCATAATTCAGCCTGCCCACCGCAGAGATGCACTGAGAGGAGGCGCTTTACTACCTCAGATGCTCCAAGTTCTTTAAGCACAAACACGGGCCGCCCACGCACCCAGCAGCACCTCTCCCAGTCGCTGGCATCATTTAACATTACGATATTTTCCCTGTGCTTTTTTGACAGATGATGCTCATTGCTATGCAAGTGCCAGATGAATCATAAACCTATACCATATGCCATCGCAATTTGCTGATGGGACCAAGCTGTTTTGGTGGATATAAAATCCAGGGATTATAAATGCCTGATCCTCAGTGAATGGTAGAGGCACAAGGTGGGGTGAACGCAAGCCATCTTATCTAATGAATTGGGTCAGTGAGCAGCGGGGAAAAAGCAAAGATATAGCAGTATCAACCTGCTACCTTTACTTTGGTTAATCCTCAAAACAGCAGAAATGAAAACAAACAAACGGTTCAGTGATAACATGTTTATCACCTTCATTCAATGTCAAAGCTTTAGGACAAACAAACAAAATAAAAGAATAATCTGAATTATGATTTATTTTTTCAATTATTCAATTTTAGTATCATTACTTCTTTGTGGACACATACACTAAAGTCTAGGTGTGATCTGCATATATGCATAATAGTAAGAAATTATGATTATTCAGCAAGGGTGCATTAGTCAAACAAATTGTTTTAATTAAATGCTATTCTTTTGAAATGTTTATTCATCCAGCAATCCTGACAAAAATGTAGGGTGGTTTGCACAAGAATATTAAGCTGCACAGCTGTTTCAACTTTGATAATAAGAAATCTTTCCTGAGCACCAAATCAGCATATTAAAATGATTTTATTGTTGTTTTTACTGATTTTTATCAATGTGTGAGCCTAAGATATAGTAAAATCTTATGATCAAATGGTGAGCAGAAGTGACTTTTTTTTTAAAAAAAAATTAAAAATCTAACAGACCCCAACTTTTTGAATGTGAATGTCCAAAAAAGACAAAAGGCACCATGAAAGTATGATAGCACTTAATTTTTTCAGTCCTGTTCCCCATGTACATACTATGTACTTATTACAGTAATTACAATAACTTGGTAAGAAGACCCTGTACCTACACCTAATGCTAAACTTAACCCCTGTAGTTTCCTTATATTACCCAGTATTTTCTTAAGTACACTGTAAGTACACATACTGTAAAAGTAAGTGCAACCGAAAGTACTGTAACAGCAATCTACATGACACTTGCAGCCTTGCTCTTTATTCCAAGTCTTCTGAAGCGTACAAGTTTTTTTTTACACAAAGCTGTCGAAGCTTCAGAAGACTGAGTCATATGGACTAATTTTATGGTGTTTTTATTCCTTTTTGGGGCTTGAGAGGCTCATGTCACCATTCACTTTTATGTAAAAGAGCAGTATGAAGAAATGACCCATTACTGTAGACCCATTACTGTACTATTTTCAAAAGTAATGCCTTAACCCTCATCTATTGTTTAGTCACAAGCACTACTGAAGAAATCCTGAACAACTGTAAAAAACTAACAATCATTTATTTACCCTACAAATATGTTTAATTTATTATGACACAAAATGCTGGTGAAATGAAAATACGCTAATCCCCCGGCTAACGTCACCTTCGCCATAATCCTAACAGCTGCAATGTGTTATGTGATTATGATGTTCAAAAAAACAGCCTTTGAAGCAGCCGCACCAGCAAACTGTTTGTTGGTTTGTGTGTGTGTGTGTGTGTGTGTGTGTGTGTGTGTGTGTGTGTGTGTGTGTGTGTGTGTGTGTGTGTGTTCGTGTGTGTGTTTGTGTGTGTGTGTGTGTGTATTAGTCATACCCCAGGTGGTCAGTGTTTCTCCACTATTCAAGATAAGCTTGCTGCATAACATAGAGTATATAGCTACAGTATCACAGATCTCCTTCTTTGGTTTATGTTTTTCTTGATCTAACTTGAATCTGTTAAAGCAGCACTCCACTAGATTAAGAATCTATGATAGTGACATTTCTATATATGTTATAATAACATCCTGGTTGCGTATGCAACCCACTGTTCCCTGAAGAAGGGAACGGAGGACGTAGTCGGCGTCGACTGAATGGGGATCTCGCTAGGGAGCCCCATTCCCACGCACCAGTTGCTTTTTTCGCTGAGGAGCCGATCGGCCCCCGGAGACAGCGGTGGTCCAGCAGTATTGGCGAGGGGACTACGACCTTCGTTCCCTCCTTCAGGAGTCGTAGTCGACGTCGACTGAATGGGGATCTATTTGAAAACGCCACTAGTGCTGCCACCTTCCAGTGCCTAGACAGAGCCACCTGATCCCCCCGATTTATTGAGACGGGACAGGGCTTAGGCCAGGGAAGTCACTGCTGTTCCTGCAGGATCACTGGGAAAGCGTTCCCTGTACATGGAAGGAAGGGACACTGCGGAAGCCACATCCTGCCACAGGAGGTAACATGTGGAAAATACACATATGAACTGGGTGGATGACCAGGCAGTAAAATATATGAAATGTCACTGTGGTGGCTCCAGCCTATGACAGGGGGGAGACTCAACTAGACGGAAGACACGGGCTTGCCGCAGGGAGCCGTACCATGGAAGAATACACATATGGGATCGCCGTAGGGATCACAACATATGGACCCAGCCTAACACAGGTTCCACTAGTGTATACAAGTGATAGGCCTGGCTTCGGACGTTCCGCCACATCTGTAGCCGAAGTGTATGGAGGAACTCGACAGGGTTCGGCTAATAAGGGGAACTCTACTGCCCTTTCATCATTACTAAGTTGCCTAGATGAAGTAAAATTTTGGCTGATAAATAAAAATGAACTTGAACTTGAACTACTGGAGCAAGAATTGTGCACGTATCCAGTCCATAGGAGGGGAATGGCGCACAGCAAGCCGACACTTCAAACCGGGCTCACGGTGAAACTGGCTACATAAGAAGGGAGCCCACGAGAAGCAGCGGTTTGACTATAGGTGCCGCCCAGCCACCAACTCTAGAATATATGTCAGCGAAGCACACTGTGTCAATGCCTAAGCAGGATCACACACTCACTTCAGAGGAGCTCACCACCTAAGTGAACACGTGCATCTCGGAATTTTCACCAAGATGAAGGCAACCACTAATTTAGCCATTAATTTAGTGGGCCAACCTCGCTTGGAAACAGCCTTCCCATTTCCGCTGATTTCCTTAACAGACAAGAGCTGGTCTGAGGTCCTAAGCTTAAGCTCTGTGCACGTATAACCGCAATGAAGCGGATGTACAGAGAAGCCAGGTCTGGGTCTGCCTCATCCAGGGTAGCGCTTGCAGGCTCACTACCTGGACCCTCCTTTAGGGAGAGGTAGGAACCTTGGGCACATATCCAGGCCAGGGTCTCAGCTTGTGAGAGTTAGCCAGCCCAAATTCCAGGCACAACTCATTGACCGAAAGCGTGCAAGTCCCTACCCTCTAGTAGAAACCAGGCGAGCAGGAGAACTGTTTCTTTAAAACAGAATTTTTAACTTACTGCCTGCAGTGGCTCAGGGGCGGTCTCTGTAGTGCAGTAGCACCAGAGATAAGGCCCAAGAGGATAAATTAGAATAAATAGATTCATTTCCATTGCTCCCCTCAGGAACCTGATGAACAGGATGTGCTTCCCATGCTACTGCATCATAGCAACGAATAGGTTCCACTTCTGTTTGGCGTAAGCACAACTTCCTATTCAGGGGGTGCTCTCGCAGAAGGGATGGTGACTACCACATAATCCTGCAGTAGCTACCTGAGCCTCTGCATCCAAATTTAGGACCAGCCTGAAATTCTCCAGGGGTCCGAACGCGAGTGCCATCATGCCCTGTCCCTGAGAATGTTTTTAGGGGAAGTCAGGAGGGGCTGTCGAGGGGAGAACTAGATCTTGGTTGGGCCAATAGGAAGCAACTATCAAAACCTGCTCCTCTCCTGACCTAGCAAAGTACGTGCAAGCTGCTCAACACCTGAGTGTGATGGAATTCACTGAGCTCCAGGAGCATCCCTGCTCAACACCTGAGTGTGATAAAAATCACTGAACTTGAAAGGGCGCCAAGCAACAATGAATTGCATAGCCTCTTTAGAAGGCTCCCTGGGGAACGCATTTCTGCGGGGCCCCGGGGTCAGCTGAGAGCCAGTGTCTGTCCAAGGGTTGCCCGCTTGGACAGAAAAAATACAACTGGCAGAGGAACGAATCCGGAAAGGCAAACAGATGTTACTGTGCGTCCCCGAAGTGGCCCCTGCCCAGCAGGACCGCCTGGGGATGGAGTCCATAACTCATGTCCCTGGCCATAGGCTGTCGTGAGGCTCGTTGGCGGCACGATTGAGCAGGCCGGAAGAATAGTGGAATGAAGCGACCTCAGAAGCTTCTGACTCCAAGGAGGAGGTGACGGGCTTGTAACATGCGAGGGAAGCGTAGCACAATGTAGGCATTGGATGCCAATGCAGTCGGAGGGCCGCCCAGACCTCCGTTACTGCATGCCCTTTGTACGTGGCCCCTCAGCCGGTATTGATGGACACTCGTTCTAAGGACCGTTGGCCCGGAGAAACAAAAGGTCTATTACGGACTGGGGTTTGGTGGCAGGCCAGGGTGATTTCACACGGAGAGTGCTGCTCTGCCACGGTCACCTCGGGACCTTCGTGGCCGTGAAGTCAGTGTAGTCAGTGCACTACAACTCAAAATAACGCACGACATCAACGTCATCGTTCTCAGCCACTCCCTTTGTTCGCTGATTGGCCCTTTAAAAAATTGATCGGAGAAAACCAAAGACTACAGCACAATCCCAGACGTAGTACTGAAGGAAAATGAAAATTGAGCGGAAGTACGTAGGAGGGTAGAGCCAGGCTAATGGAAGATACCCTTTTCTTAGAATAAATGAATAATCAAAAGAATTCATTGGACGTTAATTGATTATAATATTAATTTAGCTACATCAAGTTAATCCAATTAACTGACCCAAATATTCAGAATTAATCATAACAAGTTATTATTGATTATTAATATTTCATAGAGCTAATTTATTACAGCTCCGAAGCGAAAGGCAACTGGTGCGTGCATCCACTTCCTTATTTATACCCCCACTGCGGGGCGGAGCGTGTAATCACGCACGCCAATGTTGAATTGGCTTGATTAAAATAGTACGAAGAAGACAGGCTCCCTAGCGTGATCCCCATTCAGTCGACGTCGACTACGTCCTCCGTTCTCGACTGAAAGGGAACTAATATTATGAAACATGTTTACAACAAGTTCAAAGAACTTGTTTCCTTCATTGATCTGGTTTCTTGAACTACTTCAACTCCTTTGCTCTACAAAGCTGCACTGGCATCCATAGCTCATGTCCTGAGCGGCAGAAGGCTGACCACTACCCTCCCAGTTTTAATTGAGCAGGTCTGAAGCAGACTTTATGTCTTACCTTTTACGAGCCAAAGATCTATTAAAGGTCGAACCGCTGTAATTCAATCATTTTCATTGTGGAAAATGTTCACGATCAATGTGATAGATTTCTTCATCAATCAATATTACATACTGTAGGTTCACAGACTCCAAACCCTGAATAGAAGTGATCAAGCCATGAATTTCAGTTTTATGAACCACATCTCTTCCAAAAGTTCATTAGTAAAGCCAGCTATGTGCTGATCTACGGCTGCATCAGGAAAATTAAATTAAAACCTGGACAGACCGCTTTTAGCATCTCTATTTGTCACTATATCATTTTAGACCACAACATTTATTTGTACTAAACCTGTTTATAAGGTGTCAGCTTCTCAAAAATAAAGCACACCTGTTGTTTTCAATGTCACCTTCATCTCATGTGATAATGCATTTAATAAATCCTTTTGAGTTTTTCATTTAGATCCTATTTTTGTCAGAATCAAATAATCTGTTATTTTTAAATCTAGTCTAATCCTATCCATATTATCTTCAATAATTCAATATTAATCAAAAGCTGTAAAACCCTACAAATAATAATTAAACCACAATTATACTTTCCTTAAATTTGATTATGAAAAACAATCAAACAGACAGATAGATAGATAGATAGATAGATAGATAGATAGATAGATAGATAGATAGATAGATAGATAGATAGATAGATAGATAGATAGATACTGTAAAGTAATATTATGTGTTTTGATTATCCTGAGATTGCACTCATAACATAAGCCAAGATTAGGAAAAAAAAATTTTTTTTTTAAATCCTCAGATATGTACAATGAGATTATATCAGCAATAATATCCTACAGACTTTATATGAAGCAGAGAGAATCCCTTGATACCTGTAGTTTCAAGCTGTCTGTTCTTATAGGGCAGAGTCCAGTATGTGTTTTTATGCACTGTTGTTTGCTGTTGAAGATAGACAGGGGCTGGAGGTTGGGGGTAGAGATCACTGACGGTCGCTCTCACCCACTACCCCAGGGCAAACCAGGTGAGAGGTGGAGAGAAAGAGAGAGTGAAAAGGGAGAAAGAGAGACACACAGCTGTGGAGTGCTTTACAGGCAGGCGAGAGGGCCCTGCAGGCACATCTCATTATTTGAAGGTCATCCTTTTTCATACGACGAAAACCCAATGACATGTTAAAATCTGTCCCAACCAATCTGCTGGACCCCATTTGATGGTCAAGAGAAGTAAACAGCAGTCAGGAAACCGAAAGAGAATTACATGATGCCAATATTATTGTGTTGATCATCATTTTTGGATATTTTTATACAATGAGTCTAAAAAAACAGAGGAAGAGGATTAAATGACAAAAACAAATTCAAACATCATGCATTTGAGCATGCTCAAACATCCAATGTAAACAATAAATGAGGGCAACATGCAAGGTCTGTATACATCATAAACTAAGGGGACAGTGGTATCTTTATTCTGCAGTGACTGCTCCTCAGGATCTAGGCATGTAACCTAATTACATTCTAATTGATGCACTTTGACAATTAATTAACTCTAAAACCAAAGGCTGCTTAATTAACTGTCCACATACTGCATTTAGAACAAGAGCGCTGTTATTGACTGAAGCACTATCAGTGTTCACTGCCACCAGTGAAGTCATGTCAGCACCGTACACTGAGCTAATTTACATATGTGTTTTTACCAGGTGTGTATGCCGCATATGATTTGCATATGATGACAAACAATATCAGAAACTACCCTGATTGTGCAATATACTTCAAGTATTTATCCTGCTTTTAGAAGACATAATTACACAAGTTACAAATTAATTTTTTAGAAAAATCAACAGCTGTATTTTACATTATCCACTTTTACAAGTTCCGAAATAACAAGGCATATATTTTACAGACTACCCATAACACAGACTGCCCAATACAGTGTTTACTGGCAATGATTGTTTTATTGGCAACCACTATGTGATGCATAATTTAGAGTCATAATTTTGAAAATGCTCTTATGCCTCAGCATGTATATTTCATCCTTGTGTCTCTCAGGTCATAAAACGCTTCCATCCACCAGATCTGCGTTGGGTCATGACTCACTGCAGGCGCAACGTGGATCTCTGCAAACAGATGCTCAGAATTAACAATAAAAACAAATGCAGGGCTTACATATACTGCAAAAGAAGGCTTCAGTAGATATATTCATACTTGTGAAATGTGTAGAATCAAGAGTATTGTTAATCTCCACGCCATGGCATGTACATTTCTACGATGTACAAATTTGAAGATTTTTTTTAGATAGTTTAATGTGTATATACAGTAAGCTTAAACAATCTTAGTATTTAAAATCACTCAGTATTTCTTTTAAAATGTTTTCTAATTTTTTTTTCATTACAAATATGATTAAATTAACTGCACTTTAAATAGTCAACATAGAATTAGATGCCTAATGAGCATCTACTGTAGAAACCCTGTACAAAAAAAACATCGTTGTACTGTTAAAGTATACACACAACAATTTACACTGCTAACAAATATTTTTCTCAGATTTTTGCTATGTCCTTTCAGCATACAAGCTTTTGCATTTGTCATATAAGAAAAACATGAAATAAGCAATGAAGAAAGATTGTAGGACAGGATTATGTTTTTAGATATTTAGGAATCATACTAAATACTTAAACTAACTAAAATGCTATAAATTGTGTAGTAAATTATTTTACATTGAACTGAATCTGCAAAACTGAATACTATAAAAAGTGTTCAGTTCACTTACTTTAAAAAACAAATTCGATTAAGCATGAAGTTTATTTACTTATTATTTTAAGGCAACGGGTTTCCTAGATTTTTTTAAGTTAAGTCACCTGATCACTTTTTACAAAATTTAGAATAAACCTGTATGATTAAACGTATTCATATTTTGCTGAAAACATATTGCGTTAATACTATCTGGTTTAAAAAATACTTTTAAATGAAAAGTATTCATATTTTCTTAAAATGCCTTGTGAGGCACCATGTTTAAATTATTTCTTAATCAATAAATCACTAATATATTAACAAAAAATGATGCTGTCATTTACAATGCTTCACCTTACATTATTAGATATATATATATGATCTGCTGACATTTTTTTAGGTTCTAAAAATGCCTTTTGCCTTAATTTTTTGACACTTTTGAAATGCTGCTGATAGTGAGGAGAGAAGCATAAATGAGTGCTTGACGTTGCCGGACAGGAAACTAGCAGTGAAAGAAATGTTTCTCCTTGAGATTGGCCATATGGGGCATGCAGCGGGAAGACATTCCCACACAAGACAAATTGTTCTCTGAAACACAACGACCGTCTGGCTTTGCAAAAAAAAAAAAAAATGAGTGAAAAGCAATAATTTATGCACGGTGAAACCACAGAGCTCATTGTATGAGCTGCTTGAAGTCCTCTTTAATAGAAATCCATTGTGTTAGTGGTAGAAATACATTGCTGCAAATTAATATTCCATGACTTCCATACCATCTCAGACTGAGATGGTATACATTAATTTGTGTGTGTTTTATATATAATATGAATTTCACCTTCAGTGAGAGGTAAGTATTATTTGTAACAATATTGACAAGATTCCCTATAAAAAATGTCCCTTGTTTAGTCTTTTTATCTTCTTTTTTTTAATCATAACACATCTGTAGAAATTCAAAGCAATATTTATCCTGACAAACAAACATCCTGTATTTCTCATCACAACATCTGAACGACAAACACAACAGCTTCTGATGCCTGGCAACGGCCACAGCACAGTATGTGTGCAATGGCGTTGTGTGTCCGTGCCATCTTACAGATGTCTTTGTCAAAGCGTCGCTGTGGTGACTCTACAGGCTGAGATGGCTACTCTCTTTCCCCCTGATAGATAGCATGAGACACACTGGGTGTTTGGGAGAGCTCAGCATCTGTTTTTCTTATGCAGCTGCACCAACGTGGATGGAACACTTCCAGTTATACACACCCTCTCACTGTGTGTATGTTTGTGTGTATACGCTTGCTTAACTACTCAAGTGGTGGGACAAAACATTATAAAATACATCAAACATAAAAATATGAAATATAAATATAAAATCAATCTATTTAATATACACTTTCATCCAAAACTGTGGAGTTAGTAATATTTTGTTTTTGTTCGTTTAAATAATGCTTTTTTTTAAGGATGCATTAAATTGACCAAAATTGACAGTATAGACTTTTATACTGTTACAAAAAAATTATATTTCAAATAAATGCTGTTTTTGTCTATCCATCAAATAATCTTGAACAAATGAATGTATCATTTTTTCCACAAAAATATTAAGCAGCACAACTGTTTTCAGCATTATTGATAATAATAAGAAATGTTTCTTGAGCACCAAATCAGACCATATTAGGATGATTTCTGAAGGATCATGTGATACTGGAGTAATGATGCTGACAATTCAGCTTTGCCATTACAGGAATAAATTACATTTTATATAAAAAGTAAAAAGAGAAAATTGCTATTTTAAATTATAATAGTATTTCAAATTGTACTGTTTTTACTGCATTTGGTGCGCATAAGTCTGTAGTTTGGTCAGTGTATTATAAACTGCATATAGAAACAATTAAAGTCTATAGTATTTTCCCATTTAGAAGTGTGTGTGTGTGTGTGTGTGTGTGTGTGTGTGTGTGTGTGTGTGTGTGTGTGTGTGTGTGTGTGTGTGTGTGTGTTTAGAATTTTTTAGATTCCAAAATGTCAATTCTAAACATTTAAATGGTATGTTACGCTTTCAAATCGATGAGCATGTGCAATCAGAACTGGTTTAATTGTTGTCCAATAGACCAGCAAGGTTCACTGCATGCAAACATTTTAAAATGATCTCTAGAACTGCCTCTAATAGTGTCTACTGCATACAGTACTTTTACCAAGCACCATTGCAGCACAGCTGTTTGTTGTGCGGCCCATCAGCCAGAAGGCATATTTTCACTTCACACAAACACTGAAGCTGACCAATAGATGCAAAGAAGCCTATGTCAGCAGTCTGCATATTTTCAGGGCCTATTCTTTTTATTCCTCTGGAGGACAACATTCACACTCACTCTGTCTCCTAGACCAGATCGGAGAGGACAGACGGACTCCTTGACTGTCTCCCAGAGATGGAGGGAAAGAGAGGGAGAGAAGTGTCCTCTCAGCCAGTGTCATATAGGGAGAGGGGCTGACACTCAGTGTATGTGACAAGGCCAGTCCGGAGTGGAAGGGCCCCCTGCAATATTAACTCTCATTTGGAGCAGCTGTGGCTGAGAGCATGAAACATTGAACAAAACAGCTGCCATGGATCCACTGCCGTCCTGCCAGCTTGCACTGTCTGTTAGTGCGGAGTGAAAACACACACGCATACACAAACAGACACACACTGGACCAAGTTCACTTAGGAAGCTGAATTGGAAAAGGTCAGCGTCACAGTCTAGAATACTGAAAGGTCTAGAAGGTTCCGGTAATACCCTCTGACTCTGTAGAAAGGTCTACGACGGCATGGCGTTTAAATCTGAGAGATGGCATACAATAGTGCAATCGGTGGAGATATGTTTTATGGCATATCTTCACTTTGTTATATTTTGGTGTCATTGATATACTTTTATAGATTTTATTTTTATATTTTCAGTTTTTTATATTTTATTTTTTCAGTTAATGTTTATTTCAAGTCACAAATATTTGTATGGTTTAAGTTAGTGAATGATAAGTCGTCACCTTTATATAGCTTAATACAATAGATTGTTTTAAAGCAGCTTTGCTGTGATAAAAGGAAAATGATGGATTTCGGCTGTTGTTCAGCTGCAGTCAGTTTAGTGTTGATTCAGTTAAAGATCAGTTATTAATAGTTAATTTCATCTATAAAGCAGTTCTGTTAAAAAAATGTCGTCATCGTCCAGCTCAGTTCTCATACAACAGCTTCAGTACAGTCAGATCAATAACACTGTTGAATATTAAATGTCCCCTAGCCAGAGGCGACAGTTGCGAGAAACTCAAACTCCATCAGGTGACAGAATGGAGAGAAAAAACCTTGGGAGAAACCAGACTCAGTCGGGGGGCCATTTCTCCTCTGGCCAAAGAACAAACACGGTGTGATTATGATTCAGGCTGCATCACAAGTCAGAATTCAGATCGGGATCAGTAGCATTTAAATATTCATCCAGTTCCTTCCAACCCAGTATGGCACAAAAATAAACAAACCTGCAGAAATAAAAGGCAGTGGTAAGAAACATTACTTTGACCAATGACCAAATCTGTTTCTAAGCTTATGGTGATTAAATCAGAGCTTTTCTTTTTGATGCTAATGACCCAAAATATGATGATCCCCTTTCTGATATATAACTACTGTATATAATCTATACAGAACCATGAGATATAGATACAGAGAATGTATTTTATTGTATAAGCTATTGTAATAAAATTGTAGAAACCTGTAGAAAATTTAGAAATGCAGAATCCTTTCTTTATGTCTTCCCTCATTCTCATCTCTAAAAAATAATTCAGTGGCTTGGTAAATATCACAGTAATAATTAACTTTATTAACTTAATAAAATCTCTGAATATCATTTACTTGATTGTTTAAGTTAAACAATTGAATAAAAAGCCAACAGTTAATTTTTGTCTAAATTTTAGTTATATTTCATTTTTTTTCACTAAAAGAATTCAGTATTTGACTTACCAATTATTTATTTATAATACATTTAATATATTTGTGAAATTTCTATCAAAATATTTGAGAATGGATAATTAAACTGATCTGTTTCAAAAACCACAAATATTACTTAATTAAAATCAATATTATTAATACATTTAACACACTCTTAAGAAATTGATTGTTTACTCAATTAAAACAATGCACCCCTCCTCTCAGGTGTGTGTATGTTTATTGTTTATGTTTATGTATATGTGTGACTAATGTATCTATAAAATCATTACTGTACTTTAAATCATTTTATTTAATGCAAAACAACATACTGGGATGCAATGTGTTACCCCTTTTCCACCAAGGCAGTTTGAGTGCCGGTTCAGAACCAGTTTCAAATCAGTTCTTTGTCTTTCGACACCCCCATAAATTGAGTAAATCATAGTAAAAGTTTTTAGAGTGTACTCGGGGTAGTAAATAACCATCTTCCAACCACCAAGAACACCTTAGCAAACACATAACATGCTAAAAACTACTCAGATCACCTTTCTAACTGCATACAAACACATTGGCAACCACTCATCTGAACTGTAAACTGAATCAACTAGTTACTAGAAGATGACAAAAAAAACATCTTAAAAATATGATAACAAACACACACACACCACACACACACACACACACACGCACGCACGCACACACACACACACACACACACACACACACACACACACACACACACACACACACACACACACACACACACACACACACACACACACACACACACACACACACACACACACACACCACATTGAGACATTTCTAAAAATATCTTCCTTTATGTTCCGCAGAAGAAAGAAAGTAATACAGGTTTGGAATGATATTAGGCTGAGTAAATGTGTAACATAATTTTAATTTGGGGGTAAACTATCCCTTTAATACTTCATTTTAACCTTGGCAGCGTTTTCCAAAAGCATCGTAAGCCTAAGTACAATTGCCAACCAATGGTCTACGATCAAACGAAACGCACCACTGGCCATTTACACGTATACAATATTTAAAATGTCCTTGTGTTTATGCTAGAAAACATGATGACCACGGACCAACCTTGAGTGATACAGTAAATAGACGAACAATGGTTGCCCTGGTTTTAGTTAGAAAAAAAGAGATATAACCTGCCCAAATGTAGTCAGATGGAATGCTTAAAAAACATTGACCTTTCTGTTGAGTCACAGCTATAGTGTGTCACTATATAATCTGTCTCCAAACTGCTTTTGTTTTTCACATGCCGCCTGCAGTCAGACAAAGTTGTATTTTAAAAGACCTGTGGGTGCAATATGATTTCAAAAGATATGCGTTTATTTATTTAAGACAAGGGAACATGGACTCGCTGCAGAGGTTCCTCCTGATTTTAAGTGACATGTCAAAAGTAGCGCTGTATAGGAAATTGGCTTCTAGAAAGTAGCTCTCTCAGGGGGGCCGCCCCTGTCTACTATGTATCCAAGTGCTGCTACAAGCTAGCGCCCACAATGTAAAGTGTCAGTGACAGATTCAAAGGCAAATGGGCCTGAATAATTGATCGGGTGGGGGCTAGCGGAAGCGGTAGCACAGAGACTTGCTAATGACGGCGAGTGCATCAATTTTACAAGAACAATTAGCAACAGGAGTAATTACACTTATCACCATTTTATAAAATCACCTCCCCTGCACACCCCCACACACTCATCATGTACAGGAGTTTAATCAGAGGAGTCAGGCTTAAAATGGATATAGAGGGTTTCATCAGAATGGGATTCAGTGAAGGGGATCGCCAACAAATGACGGTTACCACATACAAAAGCTTTTATTTTTGTGGTTACTAGCTGGATTTAACAAAGCCTTCAGAACATATTACCAAGTCTTTACATTTTATGATTTACAATTTCCTCAATCAGCCTTTGACCTGCTTGCTTCTTTTGTTCCAGGAGTTTTGTTGTTAAAAATCAGTACATTCGGTTTATAAGGACCCTCAAATAATTGAGCATCAACTATGATAATGTATACAGCATTTAAAATAAATCAACCTCAATCTAGATGCCTATGATAGGAATGGTCATCATGCATTTTCAATCTTTTCACTAAATGTTGCATAAGTATCCCACAAACAACAACTTCTTCACCAGAAGAGTCAATCACGTGACTTGTTGAAAAGTTTCTACGGCGTTGCATTCTGTGTATGAGCCCTTCCGATGCTTAGAGAGGAAATCAAGACCTCTCTCGCAGTCAGATTGGACACTGGAAAGTGGTCAAAGGCAGCAATTTGCATCTATCATCTGCAATTTGAAACCAGTCCATCACATCTGCTGTTTGCCCAGCCAATGGCCGCCGCTAAAAGACTCCAGAAATGAACTATTAGTTCACTCCTTCTCTCCAGCTCGCTCGAATGACTGGATATTTAAACGATTCAGAAATAGTGCCGTAAACAAAGAATTGAACTTGGCATCACCTAAATTATGTTAATTTGTAAACACCGACTGTGGTTTACCAGTGGAGACACTTGTTAGGTAAAGGTTAAAAAGCTTTAGGTCTCGCGCTGCCTTCACAATTTAGATATATATATACATATTGAATTTGCATTTTCAAAGAAAAGTATGCATTCATGATTATTTGACTTAACAACATTCCAATAACGTGTAATATTTTGTTGTGTTTTTCAAACACCTGACCTCCCTAAGACCACTATAAGCCAAGAAGACACTGGAACCCAAGTGGCTTCTGTGAGAGCCAGAGTGAATACAAGTTTACTATATTAGTTATTCGTGAGCTTATACGATAACAATCAATGTATTATCAAATTAGAGTACATTGTTATTAAATACAGCTGGATCAAACATTAAAAATATACAATGAAGTAATTAAGTAATATATTCATCTTTCTTTCCCTCTCTCTCTCTCTCTGGATATGTTAAAAAGAACTGGATGTTTCAGTTTTGAGCAGGCAAAGCTTCAGTTTTATGCAAATGTCAGTCCCTTTAAAATGTGAACACAAACATAATGTCTGACATAATGTCATAATTTCATTACCTGAAATTGCAGACAGATAATGAAAAAGGTCTCACGTTTTTTTGTCCATTATAAGGTGCATCTTATTCAAGATGGAGAGTAAAAGGAGTACAGCAGTCTACAGATTAAACATCCTAAATCAAATACAGAATTGTACAAATTGTATTTCCACAAAGTGCAGAAGTATATATATTTGTATTTTTATATTGTACAGAGCCCCGAAAAAGGGCCATGGTGAAGGAAAAAAAAATATGAGATGGGAGGAAAAATTATATGTCAATGTTTTTACGTTTTCTTGCAAACATTTTGTGAGCGAATGCAAAGTTTCTCGGGGGAACGCAATACATTTGTGACTTATTGTTTTCCCTTCCAGCTCATATTTTTGCCACCATTTCCCTTTAGGGCTCCGTAATACTGGAAGCATTCTACTTAAGTTCTGTCATGAAAACTCTTGGGAGATTGGTATGATAATATAGATAGATATGGCAATGTGAATGCTTTGGTCTTGGCGGAATATATCTGCTGCTGCAGAGCAAGTACTGAGACTTGCTAGTGCCAATACATTCACAGACATGCTGCTGCACATGTAACATAAATGAAATAACCCTTGTAGCAGATCTATACAGGTGGAGCTGGGGAAGACAACAACCAATCAGCTGTGCCATAATGATGGGATCGCTACCAAATGAGTTAGACCCATCAGCCTGCGCCATCTAGAGTTTCATGCCAGAACTAGGTAATTAAGAATATTTTAATATGACTACTACAGATATGATTTTAAATAATAAATGCCGGTAGTGTGCCTCGGCATTCTGGTTAAGAAGTTTTTCTTGCCACTGTCACCTTTGACTTGCTTGCTGTGGATTTTAAAGCACCGAAGCTTGTTTTGTATGATTTGTTCTGTTAAAAACATATATAAGTTTGAATTGAATGGCCCGATGACATGTTTGGACTGGTAAAGTGTTGTGTGGGATGGCTGTTATCAGCGATTTTGCACTTCGTACCAGAATAAGGCAACCCGGCCTGGGCTTCATACTCAACTGTGGGCAGCTTGCTGACGTCCTGATGCAATTCTTTGTAAGGCCTAAAGGTATGATAATGCTAGGTAATTTGATAATAACTCAGTTAAAATCATCTTATTATCAGTGTTAAATAATAATGGGAATTATGGCCTAATATGATTAGCTAAAGATATTAGCTATCTTTTTTGACAATTAGTGCCTAAAATTACATTCTATACCATTGTCAAAGTAAAAACTAGCTCTTGCTGCTAACCAGCAGCTCCTTCACTGATCCATTATTCAGATTGTGGGAAAACAAGGGGCCAGTGCTCTTCTTTCTTACTTTGTTTCAAAGTTCTAGCCTATCCTTCCTTGTGTTCACGAATAGGATCTTCCCTTCCGACAATTAGCATGATGTTTCACAGAACAATGACTCGTTCCCCCTCATCCCATCCAAGCCCAACATTTCTAGGCCACATCTTTAACCCCATTGTCATAGGCTGACAGCATAACATTTAGCTTGCCTGACATGTCCAGTTAGCTACAAGCAGGGAGTTTACCTGACACAGGGTGGCATTACTAATCACTCTCCACTTCAGCCCGTTCTCCGCTTCTCCCTGCTCTTTATCGTTCTTCTCATCCACACACATCTTATTTGAGAGAATTAGGAAGGAATCAATCATTTGTCACGTCTATGTGTTGTTGCGGGCCTCTCCGCCCGGATTTTTGTCTTCAGGCTAGCGGGGAATGGGGAGGATCATGTAGCGTGTGGAGGAATCCAAAGTGACGCAGGTTGAGGCTCTGGTACTTTCTCTGACAAACAGACTCCCGTTTCCCCTCAAGGCTTTTCTCTTCCAGCCTTCACTGCTCTGATGCACAGCAATATTTCTGGAGTACTGAAGTCCTGTTAAGAGCATGCAGTCCAGAGAGTTTCAACTCTGATTGCACAATACAGGACAAAGTAAGACATCCATTCAACTCTGAGTTACGTGAGCTATATCTTTGTGGGTACAAGGATGATGGATAAGATTCCCAAGTTGCTGTGGCATTTGTTTGAAAAGTCATTGTTTATGCTATAATGTCACAATTTATTACATCCTATAAGTTGTCAAAGTCCCCATATTTTATGATTTTCAATTCCTATATTACATAAAAATGTTTCATATAAAATACGGGAATATTTCTTTAGCGTGAATATGTGATCACATGATTTGAACGCTGTATACATATATGTTAATTCTAAAATTAATGCTGTGAAGGAAATTGGAGAAGAAAAAGAAAAAGCTCAAGTTACCTGTGTTACTCCTAATACTATACAGTCCTCCAATTGTTATGTCTTAACATGTTAGAAAACTTTTTTAAACTGCTTATTTCATTATGTTCATTTTTCATTTTTTATTCATTAAATGAATACAATTGTATATAATTATATAAATATAATCATTACGGCTATACATATCATTACTATATATTTAGTAGTAGTAGTAGTTCTAGAAACATACACATGTTCTAAATGTATTAAAATGCCACTGGCCTCACATCTTCTAAACATAGACCAGCATTGGTTTTCAGAGTATTTTTTTAATAATCATTCAAAACATTAAGTCCGCAATTTTCTTGTGTCCCTATATTTAAAGATAGGCCTCTCAAAGGAATATGATCCACTTCTTACCATCATGACCTCAATATAGTAATTGTTCCATTTTCATTCAGCTGCCTGAATGAAAGCAGCTTAAAGAAGAGGTTCATATTCATCCCCTTTAGGTGCTTTTCTTTTTAGATTATGAAGGGAATATGTTGCAGATTATGATGCATGTTATTCCAAGAGCTCTAGTTAATACAAGTGGGAACTACACAGGGCAGAGAACAACAGTCAAATGGACACAAAAAAGGCTGGTGTAATACCAACTCCATTCAGTAGATGGCTTCATAAACTACTGCAGTCTGAGGGAGGCACTAAAACTGGGAGTCATTCAATGGAAGGGTCGGTGTGGATGCATTCACACAGTTGGCACAGTGAATATGATAAATGTAGTGCCTTTGTTGACCATTTAAACTCTCTATCATGCTGAATATTTCCCTTAATGACATAATGCCAATCTAGGATAAGACACTGACATTACAAGATATCAAGATCAATTCATCGTATTCAAAAGAGCAACATTTAACATGCTTTGTTATAAAGCTTAATTCTATTTCTTTTCTCTTTACCACAATAGCTAAAACAGCCTAGCCTAAACACTGACACAAATTATATGTTTTGTTTGTGACAGAAAACACAATTAAATGTTGCCTTGTGCTAATGTCATAGCTTAACCTATAATTTTACAGAACCCAAATCTGAATTTAACCCTCTCATAGATTAGCATTGTTAAGATAATGGTGGACGTTTAATCATCAGGCATGTCACATTGTTATTCAGCATTTTCTCAGCCCACAGTTCTCAGATTTTCTGCTTGTTAAAATGTTTACATGCACATTTAGGTTCATCAGAGGATGGCTAATGCGTTATATGGAGTTATTTTTCATTTCCTATGTTTCATCCAAAACAATGTACTCAAGTTCCTCCTCACAGCATGCACTCAAGAGATGTTTCATTTTGTGCATATAATCCTTATTTTTCATATAAATTCATTAAACTTTCATCTAAATCCACATTTGACATATAAATGTGTTTTAGCAAAGAAAAACACAACATTTGCATATAAATATAAACTTATGAATACTGGAAGACATAGATATACTGTAACACTATGTGTATGTATCTCATTTTGTGCACTCTGTGTAGTTGAAGTTGTTGCCCACTAAGACAAGCCTCAATTTCAGTTATTCATTTTCGAGCAACAAGGAACATGGAAAGACTGTTATTTCAGTAAATCATACTTACATTTTCACACATTCAAATGTCCATACAACCTCAATAAATGCTACAAATATCAGTGGAAATATCTTAACTTACATTTTCTACTTTACTGTAGAAGAGAAAGTGCTAACCTCGCAGCTGTGGTCACACTATTCGTATAATGAGGTGAAATTTAAATGTCCGCTATAGGCTACAAGATGACACAAGGTAAAGCTGTTTTTGATGTAACTTGAATATTGCATAAAAACATATATGCATGACTCATGAGATTGTCATTTAATGAACTGGAACAGACTGCCTACTGATACAAGTTTTCTTCCCACAGATTCACAGAGGCTGCTATGGCCTCTTCCTAGAACGATTTCTAAATGTTTTTGATTATTATTATTATTTAAATTAATAACCACTATCAGGTTATTTGACCCAGCACTATGTCAAAAAACAACCCAACCCAATATTAATGTATAAACCCAACAAGTTCAGTGAAAATAAGCAACCCGATTTCACAGCAATTCGTACTTAATGAGATGGCTAATTTGTACGACCTCACTTGTACGATTTTTGCTCAATCTTACGTATTTTACTAATTCATGGGAATTCATATGGATGACCTAGGCCTGACCCCGCCCCTAAACCTTCCCTTCACTGGGGTTTTTAGACAAATCGGAATTCGTACTGAATTAGCCACCTCGTAAAATACATACGAATTGGTCGTGATATAGCGTTGCAAATGCAAATAACCCAGCATGTTTTCTGTCTAATATTTACCCATGCATCACTGAATTGCCAAATAACCCTGCAATGGTCGTTTTTTGAACCAGCATTTTTTTAGAGTGTAATATTACAAATTGTACTGATCCACTTAATGGATATAGCTTTTTTATAATATACATGCACCTCTAAGTAGAGAGCTGTCAAACAATAATGTGAATTAAAACCACAGGCTTAGGGTTCACTTTTGTAATCTCCATAATAGCAAGTGTTAGTGTTTGCTCTGTTAGTCAATGAGAGGATATTGGTGCTGTTTCCATTATCAGAGTGGGCAGCTTGGACACGGTTCATGCTAGAGCTCCGCTGAAAGCATGTAAGGCTTCAAAGTGTATCGGCCACAGTGAGATATTAGAGCTGCGTGGCAATCTGTGACACCAAAGCTTCTTTGCCAGATCTGAACACCACATAAGTCCATTGTCACTCAGCATGCTAAGAATTGTAAGCCTCAAGCCGGCACAATAGACTATAGCATCACAGTGAGATATCTGGTTGAAAAGGATCCCTAAGACCCTATATGGGTATTTACACATTTGAGGCAGGATTAAAAAGGGAAATGTAGGTTATCCCTCAATTTGTGACAAATGCTCTTCATTGTCACCTTTTATAAGTCTTATGAGTGCTCTGTATATATCTGGTTAAAATACTATTACAAAACCCTTTTGTTTCTATGTTTGTTTGTTTGGGGACATATTTGCATATGCCCTTGTTCTCACAAATGTCTTGTAAGGGGAGCAATTAAAATTGTCATGTGCATCATCCATTACGTTGCATAATATAACAGTTATTAATTAGAATACGTATAAAATACATATTTTGTAAAATCTGTTTAGTAAATTTTGTTCAAAATAGACTAATTTCTCCTGTTCTGTATCAGTTTTGTCATCAAAACGAAGAAAATAAAACCCCGCAAATAGACAAAACTGAAGTCTGGAAAATATTCAGATTTGCAACAGTGATGAGATAATTAAGATATTCATCATTCAAATGAGAAGTCATAAACGCCTAACAAGCATTTGTTTTGATGACAGTTAAATGTAAGCAGCACCTATTTATATTTGTTAGCGCTTATGGGTCATTATGCTGCTGTCATTTGTCAGCACGGGGGTGTTTACGCCTTGGGATCTCTAGAGAGGCAATGCTCTCTACAACAGGGTCTCCATTATGAACAACCATCTATTCTGCTTAAGCACTTGTCTTTGGCCTCCTTATGAATCCCCAAGTCTCAAAAAAATCTCCAAAAAGGCTGGAAATTAAAGTTAGATCCTTAATATCAGAGTTGAACAAATGGTAAGGAAATATAACACTTACATGATGTCACATAGTGAAAAGCTATAAGTGAATTTCACCTTAATGCAAGACACCACAGGTAAATATTAATGAATGGGTATCACCATTCTTCCACAGTTGATTAATCACAGTACATTTGAATCGTAAGTTTTCTTTCTTTATCTGTTTGAATTCAGTTGGATGTAAAGGGAGTAAGAACTATCTCTTATCACAGTTGAATGACATTCATACCTGAGAATTTCCCCTCTCTATAACAGACGTCTTATCAAACGTGACTGATTACCGTAATCTGTACTCTGGGCAGCCATTAAGCAAATTACCTGAATCATTGCAAGGATTAGTCTCATTAACACATGATTAGCATCAAATTAAAATAATGAGTGTTTAACTTGTGATGTCTTCCAGTTGTTAGAACGGCTTGATCAGCCACACTGGGCTTCACTGAGAGACGATTTGAGAAGCAATAGAGCAGCAGTGATGGAACACACACACAAAATGATACTTCAAGCACTGTCGATGATTTTTGTAATGTAAAGTTATGCTGTTCAACCCTTGTGCTAGCTACTTCCAGGGTTACATTTAGATGTTTTTTTGTTTTTGTTTGTTTTTTCATTTAGAAGTTCTTAGATCTGTACTTTCATAGAATGTCTCTTTTGCAGGTTTTATAGTGCAATACATTGTATTATATGAAACAGACTATGGGCCAAGTAAGGTCATGTTCTGAATTAAAACATTTAATCAATAAAACATAACCAAAAGTTTACTTTCATTTTAATAGTTAGAGACATAATCTTGATGAATGGAAAGTTCTAATGGCAACTATTATCTTCCTCATAAGATTGAGTGATGTTTGCAGATGTCAGATATTGCATTTTTTTAAATTAAAACAATGGCATTACTTATAAATAAAAGCAACTGCAATTTAACACAAGTGTCTTAGTCATAGTAATAAATAAAAGTTATTCCGTTATCATAGTGAGAGCTGACAAGTTGCAGTTATGTGTTATGAGTGTTATGTGTAATGTTCCTTCTGCTTTTAGATTAATGTAACAGAAGCTTTATTTTAATACCAAAAATGCATATTATTTTCCACCATTAAGTGAAGTGTAGTTAAAAATCATAATACTAACATGTTGTTGAGAGATTAAAGCTGGAATAAAATTGCGTTTCAGTGAGAGGCTGTGGATGACAACAGTCTCGTTCGGTATTATGAGGCGGGGAACAATATCTTTAGTGCTGATGAAAACAATAGCTTGAGATACATACTAAGAGCTTACATTTAATTTAATCTACAAGGGATTATGGGTCTCCTAATGTCAGTGAGTAGGATCCCCACTGAATATTAAATACATTTCTCTGCAGATGGTTCTACAACATTATCGGGTAATGTTCACAGATTTTTTTTCCCATTCCTAATACGGCCATGTGGTTGGAGCATCTTGGTATCAGCATTAGTGGGGCAGGTTTTCTCGCTGAGTGATGCACTTGTGTGCGGAGCCATGACAGAAAACATATAGGGCTTTCCAGTGCAAGCTGTGTCATTGGATGAAACACTATGTTGGGGACAAAGCCTTATTTAATACATTACTTTAGGAGGATTTGACACAGAAGCACAGTTGCGATATTAGTCGGTCTCTACATTAAAGACTTGAATATGGGTTAATTGGAGGATTATGATAGTTATTCACACACTAATACCTATATTACAATTTGAAACATTCAACCTTTGTCAAATTTTAATCTATAAAAATGACTTGTCCAAAGTGAGTCCTGCATGTAGCTGTACTGTTCTTTATCCTACAGTAAGAAATGTAATCTTCAGGAGCAGAATTCCAGAAGAGACCATTGTCCTGGAATTTAAATTGTTCAGGTTTGATGAGTTAATGAACTTTAGATAGGAGGACGAAAAAGGTCCCTCTCCTACTACAGCAAATAGCCAAGGGCAACAGCCGATAACTAATGTGAATAATATTGCAATTAGCATAGCAAAGTACTTACAGGGAGCAAATTAAAAAATTCATTAACGCACGTACTTAATTAAGAAACAGTTTTCGGTTTACGTGATAAATTATGACACCTATTAAATCTTCAACTACATGCTGTAATGGCTTTTTTACTCCTGGGCAAAGGAGTGTTTCCTTTTGGTTTCCAAGACGCCTCAGAGGACCTGCGATATGTCAGAGCATTGTTAGGAAAGATGTCCCTGCTGTTTTCTGCACCAAAATCAAACATTCTGTCTTGAACTTCAGTAAAACACAGTACTGGTTTGTTTATTGAGTGAATGGAGGATGTCGAATGGATTGCTGCCTTCAAAAGTAGGGCTAATTATGTGGGCTGAATGAATTACTTGTCACAAGGAATTAAGTAATTACAGGAAAACTACAGCTACATTTTAATGTCTGACAACATGTAGCTGCATTTCATCAATGGAAATGTAAAGTCAGCACTTCATTAAGTGAGCAAAACTCAATTCTAATAACTATTTCTCAATACAGTATAATGACAAAAGTCAGTTCACGTAATGGCCACCAAGGTAACACTATTCTTTATGCATGATGCAAGTACTGTTTGACAAACTATGTTTCAGAAATGACAAACCACAAAAAAAAAAAAAATGGTCCAGCTAATGCACTACACAGGGATGCCTCAATCAAAAATGCTATATTGACGGTTGCATTGTCATGTGGAATAAGAAAGTTTTCAGTTGCAAGCAAACAAATAAAATCATGGTTCGCAATCCAGATGCAACTTCTTCACATGCAGGTGATAAAAGTTGACCCCGGGTTGCACCATGTGACGTGACTTGTGTCACTTCCCATCCATTGCCTGAACTAATACTAACTTCCTAGTCCATTTCAATGTTTTTTTCACATGCTTCTGCTATCAGATTTGCTGTTTGCATCATAATATTTACCAGACATGACCTCCCTACATCTGTTTAGCTAAGTAATAAAATAGCCGGAAGAGCCAATAACACTGAGCACTGAGGTTAATTCGGGCATCAAGATGGGCACCTTCACTCATTTCATATTCTTTAAACAAGTGGCCAGAGTCGGAAGCATGACTGAATTATTAACTGTGTATTTCATAACGTTAGTGACAATATGTTAACGTGTTTTTTTCTCCCTGTACCCCTGCTGGGAACAGATGGCTCCTTTTACTTTATTTTCCACATCAAGTATGATTATTTCTTTGTGCCAAAAGCCACCTGCCGTTCCTTGGTCTCTGCACTAATTATTTATGTTGGTAACACGCAGCAGGACTTGTTATCAGTTGGATGGTGTCTTAATAAAGGCAGGCACATCAACATATTGACATCATGTTCAAGGGGAAAATGTATCATGGGCCAGAGCGATGGCCGCTGTAACGGTGCTTGGGTGTAGGCTGCTTGCCAACACTGCCAAAGATGACCTCCTTTTGTGTCTCCTCTCTCTTCCCCTGCTCTGGACCATGTGATGATAATTAGGTAAAAGCCTATTAAAAAGTCAAATAAGGGGGAATACATTAACATTGAGACCAGAATCGGATGATTCTCCCTTTTACGGCGTGACAGAGAAGGACAGAGAGTCCAACTGCTCTGTACGACATGCAATACCAGACATGAATCCAGCTGAAAAGGGTCCTCCTGTCAAAAGCAGGCTAAATGTTACATCATCCCTCCCCGACTCTCCGCTTACATATGGACATGAGCGCACAGCCAAGCGACAAGGGCCAGAAAACACAAGTACCAATTAACTTAAGTATTCACAGAATTTCAAAGCAATTTGTCTGAGGGATAGGTCAGTTTTAATCACAGATACAGCCCTGTTCAAAATGTAGAGCACTTAATAATTACATATCCTCAGTACTTTAATCCTCCAGGGGTGCAAAGCGACTATCCAGTAATTAATGCCTCATATACACATATTCTACATTTTGACTTTCTATAATGTGACTGGAGACAGGTTCACAGATATGTCATTTGCTATAGACGTTAAGTATTGTGAATAATTACACTTTTCAGTGTGGAGAGATAAGCTCTATCCTCTTTGAACCAAATATAAAACCGAAGGCCGGCTCCCAAGCTCTCATCTATTTAAAACTCTTTATCCACCCATTTAACTTCATAGAGGTTTGTCGTGAGCATGGAAAGAATAAAAAAAAAAAATGCTATTGTAGGGTCAGACAATGTCCCAGCCTAAGTAAATCTATAATAGCCTTTAGGATTAGAAATATGCTGCCTGAGTTTAATTACATATTGCTGTAGAGAGGTTTAATGGTATGCTACTGAGAAACATGCAGTTGCAGATATACTATCGCAGGAAGGAGCAGGAGGCTTGAACCATGAACAGATGTATTCCTCATATTAAACAAGAAGATTGCTGGTTTGCTTAAAACGGTGCATCTGCTACAATCAAAGGACATTTTTGTCTTGCTTTTTTTTTTTCATTGATTGTTTCCACATCGTCCTGACAGGTGTATCAGATAAATACTCCAGATAGCATAGGCTAGACTGACAATATGAAGTGGCTTGCACAAGATTCAGGACTCGAAATATTGGTGGTGACAATTTACTGTACTTCACATGATTATTAGGCAGGTTTTGAATTTTATTTAGTGGCATGTCATCGCAATTATTTTTTCATTATCATTAAGTCAAGAAAAAATGAAGAATACGCAATGTCTTGCTGAAGTTCTGATTAAAAGTTAATGCATCATTCCACAAAATTAGTGCAGAATGAAGTACCTGAGCTCCACATTAAAGTGAGTTATGAAGCACAATTCAGCACAACTTTAAAAGTCAAAAAGTACTGTGCTGAAAACATGTGCATGTTAAAATCCAACCACACAGTCCTGGCTAAATTATTATATCATTCTTCAATAAATGACCCCAATGCCTTTCTTTTCTACATGTTTAAAGAATATTGGCAAGTGTCTTACACTGGGTTAATTAGTATGCAAATGTATCCTTTTATGATCACCTTCTTCATTATATTTAATCTCTCTATTTATCTGATAGATTGAATCCATGTACGTACAAGTGTGATGTAATTTATCGCCAGTCAATTAATTTCATCTGCATTTCTGGTTAATTGTACAGTTCTGTACAGTTGTATATGACTCTACTTTTAAATCTACATTGGTTTTAATGTTCTAATGTGTGCACCTGTCACAATGTATTTTTTATATAATGGCATAAAAATGAATCAGGAACTTCATTAACCTTGAAGTCAAGGATTCAGAGAAGATTCCAGTCTATCTGTGTCAGATGGCCAGTGAATGTAGGCCAGCGCCTCTCTTAGGCTCCATGACACCTTGATATGCCATGGCCCGCTGCCTGTGGAGCTGGGGGGTTTCCCTCTCATCCAAAAGAGTCATTATTGAAAGGGATCAGTAGACTCTTAATCCTGGAATATCTGTCTATGCATGGTCTCTGCTATCTCTATTATCATTTAGATACTGTCTAATGCCCATAATCCTGCAAGGAAGCCCTCCTCTGAATTAAAGTAAGCCCCTAACTCCTACTGAAGGCCTAACCAGCTAACAATACCCACCTGGGTTGTTGTCAGAGAAAATTTATGCCAGCACATTACGTATAAAACAATGATCGAAATTCCAGACACCGCTTCCCACCACGTCAGACACCAAAGCTTCATCTTTAATCACACCCTGACTAATAAGACCCCAGAGAGTAATCTTGCCGCAATTTCCGCCTATAAACAAGATCATATTGTGGCGGGTCACCTGCGCTAACCTTCTGTCGAATTACGGCCCAGCGATCCACTCTGATTGCTTCAATCACGGCAGCAGATTTGAATAGCCACAAGAACTTTCCAGTAAAACCCTCAGCCTCCTGATTTATCCCCACATTGAGGAAATTACATTCACTCGCTGTCCTCTCTGTTTGGAATCCATTATAGTTTATTATTATCCCTGCCACACACGCACACACACAGCCAGCCACACAAAAATAAAGGCAAAGAAAAGCAGAAGTTCCAGCCGAGATTGAGGCATAAATTATGGCCACCATGCTGTTGCAAAACAGTGATCTGAATTTGATTAGACTTGCTTTTACTCCGAGCATGTGTGTGCGGTCTCTCATATTTAATCATGATCCACTTGATGATTATCAGTTGTGTTGTTAAAACAATAGTATTTTAGTATTTTGTTTTTATTCATACTTTGAATTATTCACCTTATATATATATATATATATATATATATATATATAGCTTTTTAGGTTTATTTTTGCCATTCTAGTTTTAGTTCAGTTTCAGTAATTTATTTCCAGTTTGTAATTTTAGTGCTTCCACTTAAAAAAAAAATGTTTGTTTAAAGTTTTTATTTAATATTTAGATTTTGTTTCAGCTTCATTTCAAGTAACAACAATTTTTTAATTGTTTATTTATCACTTTTAATTTTTTAAAAGTATAACACAAAAATGAAAACAATAAAGTTAAACTACATTTAACAGTATCAGAGAAAATATACACCTATGAAAACAAATACATAATCAGATCCAGTTTATATAACAACAAATAAAAATTCAAATAAATGAACAGCACATAGGTGGTCAGTGTGATAGTGTATAATGATTTAAATAGACATGGATCAACGGGTTAATGACATGTCACCGGCTTCCAGCGGGATTCGAACCGGGGGGTTCGAATTCTCCAGCGGGGAAGGCGAGCGCACTAACAAGGACGTTTGTGTCTCTTTTTTTTGGTTTAGACACAGCTCTTACTGGCCTAGGTCCTTGACACTCACCCCCCTAAACCAGGGGACGGCACCAAATTAAACTGGGATTTGAACCGGGATCTCTGGCGTGGGAGGCGGGCTCTACAGGACGCTAAAGACCACAGCCGCCATGTGTTAGTCCCTAGCGCACCTCTTGAGGCCAGGGGAGTGAGGTTTACACGCACACCTCTTACTGGCCTACATCCGTTACACTTGCTAGATCGAGGAAGTGCTGTACATATTATTGGTGTTTTTGAGGTTTAGATTACCAATTCATTCAACTGTCTTCAGTACCTATGTACTCAAGTTTCACATCTCTATTCATTCATCATTTTGAGCTGCAGCCCCTACACAGACACACGCAACAAGGCTCCCTTCAACAGCTGTCCCACATTTCTCTGAAACCTTAAGCCACTCTGTTCCCAGTAATCAGGAGGTCCTCCAAATCAAATAAAAGCAGAGGTAGTGCCATTGTAATATGAATTAAACCCTTTAAGCCCTATGTAATGCCTGTGGTTAGACAGAAGTGCAATCCTTGCACAGTCCTCTCTCTCTCCGTGCTGCCGCATGGCCATTCCCTTGAGGGACAGATACTAAACGTGTGTTTGGGGTCATCTGCCTCAGACAAACATCTGTGTCTCAGGAAGCAGGTGAAGACAGGAGGCCGTGAAGGAGAGGTGACACTCCCCCAGTCACCATAGGGAGAGGGAGGTCTTCATAAATAATCTTCAAACAATCTGCCTCTCTTGACTCCCCTTATTAATTACTTTTACAGCCAAAATCAAACATCTGTCACTGCGGAACATACAAATTAATTATGCGGCTTCTTCCCTGAAGAATGATAGCGCTCAGTCTGTGAGTTTTTTTGGCCAGTGGGGAAAAAATGGCATGAGACATTGATATATAATGATATTATATAGTCATTCTCATTCTGGCAAACAAAACATTTAATCTTTGAAACATCATTTATGTGCCTGATTTGCTCTACTGTCTAGCTATTACAGAATATTTTCTTAATTTTATCCAAACCAGTCACCTGTACAAATACAAGCCTTAAGGATGAGGGCGTTGGAACCCTTCAACGTGTTCATAAAAGTTTGTCTGGGTCTTGAACGAAGTCAAAACCCCCCTTTTATTCCCGGAAGTTTCCTGACTGTTAATAGGGTGGTGGGGGATCTTCAGCTGGAACTGTCTGACAGAAGACAGCTGTCTGCCTGTCCTCCAGCTCTGCAGTGAGGTGCCCTGGGACTTTGCCTGCACAAGGGTCAACACCTTTGTTAGAAGGCAACATTTGGTACCAGTTATTGAGCGGCAGGGGTTCGCCTCACCCTCTCCAACCATCTTTCAAGGCAGAGAGGCCAGGCTGAGGCAAACTCTGGGCTTGCCCATCATCCTTCAAAGCTGAAGGAGGAAGTGACCTTGAGATGGTGTGGGGTGGTGCGCCGTGCTGGGTGTAGCTGTGCTCTGCTGCAAGAATGATGGTGAGTATAGAGGGCTACACTTTGTCTTATGAGAAAAAAGGGCTGTAATATTTACTGTAGGATTAAAACGTGTGAACTGGACAATTTGGTCATATGAGCTGCTTCTAGTGCTATTTCAAAAGACTAAGATGAATCTACATTTAATAAAATGACTGAATTACATTGCTGAAGCTCAAACAGTAGAATGTTGCACTAGATCATGGCTTTGATTCCCAAGGAATGAATCAACTAACAATGGATAGCATACCTTAAACGCAATGTAACATTTCTGATGTTACAAGTACCAAGATCATGCAAAATGGTTACAGAAACTCAAAAAGACGGCAGAGAAATTCAAATTCACTGAAGTTCTTCTGAAAGTTGCTAATGTAAACAGCCAATAACTGCTAAGCATGGTATGGCATATTATGACAAACAACACATGCTCCATTATGCCAGCTGGTGTAATGATGTGATAATGTCAGACTCATTAACTTCAGCACACAGTTTACGGTGGCCTTTTACGACTCAGTTAATTGACTCACAGATACATTAAAACAAAAATAACTTGAATGAAATGCAGTTGCAGCCTCACATCTGATCTGTCATAAACACTTCTGAAGGTACATTGAAAGTGGAGATCATTCATGCTATGCAAGCAGTGGAAAAACCATAAACAATTCCAAAACATGCATGTGACTTAACTTCTCATCTTTAACTTAGCAAATGCGTTTTCACAATGTAGTATGTCTGAATGTACTCTTAGGCAACTCAGATGCATACTCTGCAGCCTTTAACTTTTTGCTTTAATTTCTTTATGGATACTTTACATCTTTATAGTTTTAATGTCTCTTCCTATATGATCTTTTAAACATAAATTATTTTAAGAATACAATTTTGTAAAGCACAATAATCATATCTGCGGTTTAAATTGGTATTTTACAGGCTATTTATTACACGGCTCTACAGAATACTTGATTCTGATCAGTCAATCGTGCCATCCAGCAGTATGCTATTCCCCAATAACATCCGGTAAAAACTGATAAAACAAACTATACTGTATGCCTGTTAGGAAAGTTTTTTCTTCGTGGAAGTTTTGCGTTTAGTGCAATCGTGGTAATATAAAATATTATATCTCAAATAAATATTTTGTGTACAATTATTTAATTATGTCATCCTGTATCGCGGACTCGCTCTCTTGTTTTGTTCAAACGCAGGTGCTGCATTTTGCAACTATTGTTTTTCACACTGTAATGGATTATAAGATAACAAACAGGTAATATTTTGAAACAGTTTCCCCATAATTATTTATGTGGCAAAATGTCATGTAATAAGTGGTATAACTGTACCCCATTCCTTAAATGTCCATCTAGTTAGAACTCGCCGCTTGTTAGCAACTGCTTTCTTCGATGAAGTTTTGTGTTTAAAGACCTAATAAAATAGTTCAACTCAAGTCAATATTTCGCTTCGCAGCGGGGTCCTGATCACCGTCAGGGTTTATTCTGCGATAACAACTGCTGGATGTGCATTGTCTCTTTCATATTTTTTTTATTTTATTGGGTGTTTGTTTTGTCTTCTGTTAATGCAGTGACATTTGTTTGCATAAAAAAAAGTAAAAAATGTTTTTTTTGCATTTTTAGCATTTGCTGCAAGTGGCAGTAAAGTCAACATTACATCTTTTACGGATGGTTTAAACGTGGTTTTCTCTTTCGTATCAACTACTGTCAAGAGAGTTAAACTAACCTGAATAACAACACATACGGTAATGGCACAGGCATTTGTACTTAACCAAAGAAACGCTTTGAACAGCACCACTTGGTTTGAACATCATAGATATTCAGTGGAGAAAAGCCCCAGCCTGGATTGTTGACTGGATTGGTTTAAATGTTTGTGACGGTAGGAAATGGGCAGTTTCAAACCATGTTTTTGAGACTGTCTTTGGTACACTGCAGTTTTAAAGAGAAAATACTCAGCAATGGTGTTGAATGATGAATTTACACATATTAAAAACACCACATAGGCATATAGGGGGTTTCTCCACAGGGGGTCATTAAAAAATACATATAAATAGAATATCTAAATTTCTCAATATCATTAATGGGGATTACGTGAAGAATGTGCCATGATTTAGTAGAAGATTGCTGCCATCTACTGAAAAACACTTTTTTTTTAAATAAAATAACTATGGGCACTATGGCTGCAGAAGATTAATTAATTAATCATTTGCCATTTCTACACAGGTATACGTATTTTCCAAGTTTTTTTTCCAATTATGTCACAAAATTACAGTCAAACCGGAACATGTTGTTACGTGTATTAGACTTGCACGATTAATCGTTAAATGTTGAATGTGAAATGTACCATTGTACTGTATGTTTAGAATTAAAAAAAAAATTGTATGCATATTTATATCATGTTTCATGTTTATATTGATATTATGCCCTACTAGTAAAATGCACTACGAAACGTTTAACAAAAAAGAATCCAGTTTATCATGTGCTTGGATTATAATCTTCAATCTAACTGAAAGGAATACATTATGTAGTCTCAAAGGGGCAGATTTGTATTATTTTCATAAGTTTGAGCTTCATTAAAAAAATTCCCAAGGGGATCAATACTTTTCTCAAACAGAGGATTGTAAAAATCTGACATTTAATCATGTATGAAGACAGCTTGAAAAGAAAAGGAAGAAAAATGATGCAAGCTGGTGTGTTAATCTGAATGACTTATGTTACCAGGTTATTGCCAGTAATTTAGGGCCATATGTTTAAGCATTTTGTTCAGATCTCCAAGATGAAATGAAGAAAGGATTTAGCTAAGAGATAATATCTGAGCCCCTCAGATGAAGGTTGAATCAAAGTATTCCAGCGTTTCTTATTTTTTTTTTTTTTTTTTTTTTACCTCAGCCTGATTCATCTGTAATTGTATACAAGCTGTCCATTGCTGCAAAGCTGAAATGAATTTTCTTAATCTCAAACTGGCTGTTATGAGCTATGCAGTTATATGCTGAAATAAATAATCCATCTTGTGAGACCTCATTGATATTGGCTTTAGTAAAGGATAACATGTACAAACAAACAGCTTATGACAGCTCAAGCTAGAAAAAGGTCTTATTGACACTGCATCAAATAAGCTCTATTACATTTATCATCATAAATGTAAGTCAGGTCAACTGCATCATCAACCTGAATTGGTCTGGTGGACTACAGTATTTCATCTTTCATCTACAGAAAATAATAAAGAATGGATAATGTTCGCAATGTAATTTTTATGGCCATTTATGTTTTCCACAAAGTCTGAGCTTCGTTATAAACCCCTTCTAAATTAAGACGTGTCAAGATCTCCTTTTTTGTAAATAAAATAAATCTGTTTGGCTATTCAAGCCTTGGTCATCATGTGTTTGCAGGCCACAGACAGATGTCAGCCAAATCAGTGACAGCCGATCATGCTGATCCTCCTGTAATTATGTCCAATGATCCTGCCGTGACATTGCATGAAATAAATCCGTCAGTACCTCCTCAGTGTTCAAATAAGCCCTTGTAACCCAGCAAGCAATGTTTTGTTGAAAATACATCTAATAGCCTTCCAAACACAGCCCAGACGTCTAGGCTAAAACAAGGCAAAATTTGGGCTGTCAGTGAAAATTTAACAGACCTCTAAACCATAGCCCAAGAATAGACCAGTCATCAATTAGATAACAAATAAATTAAATGAGTCAAGAAATGAAACCAAACATCTTGTAATCACTGTTGACTCTGCTTACATGATGGAATATCATACATCTCACAAGTTATTTTGGCAAAAACAACATATAACCAAACTCAAGGTTATTCTGGCTAGGGTAACACATGGCCGGACTATATCGGGTCTAGTTAACCCAGACGGTGAAATGACGGCTATTGCTTGCTGGGAAGTCCCACCTCCATTTGCACATGTCTTTTGTTGGTACATCCTCCTACTTAGGGGGCGATCACTACACTTTTCTTACTATTGACTTCCATTCAAACATATGCAAATATGGGAGCTCATGCAAAGAAGTTTTTGCTGCATTCCAAAGTTCAGTTTTAGTGAACTCTGACCTACAAATTTGCACTATGTGAAGATGTGTGACCAATTGAAGACTGATACATCATAATGCAACGCAGTCTCATGAAAGTGCGTATCAATACCACAAATGTTATTTCTCGTGCCAATTATACGGCAAAAATGTTTTTTTTTGCGTGTATATGCTACGCACTTGGGTAGGATTAGGGGGAGGGGGGTGCGTGCGTATTACATGGAATAAAGTACGTATCATATGCACGCGAAAACCGCGTATCATATAAACGAAAAAACAATTTTTGGCGTATAAATGGCGCGAGAAATAACATTCGTGGTATTGATACGCACTTTGATGAGATCGGGCTGCATAATGTGACCTCTTAGCTGATTTAAAAGAAATCTCTGCTGCAAGAGATTTTGCGTTCCCTTTCGAGGGAACTCAACACTGCGTCGAGATCGACACTTTGGGGACGCTCCCTAAGCGTGCGCCTCTGAAGTATGAATAAAACTAATCCAATCCTGATTGGTGTTGCGTCGTGACGTAACATGTGACGGCATACCCGGAAGTATAAAAGTGACGCTGTCACAACACACACTAGCTTTCGCTCTTCAGCAAGCGCTCTGTGTATGAAACTGTCAGTCTTATTTGGTGTTGTTTGTCCCTATATCTATATATCTATATATATATTATGGCCAGCGAGCAGTTCAAGAAGTGTGTGCATCCTTGCCCTTGTTATATTACGGGTGGGGATACACATTCTTTGTGTGTGAATTGTTTGGGAGCGCAGCACGCACGGGCAGCTCTCGAGGGAGCTGCTTGTGTTAACTGTGAAGCACTTCCCATTAGAGTGCTGCGCTCCCGGCTGGTGTGCTTTGGTGAGCACGGTCAGGCTCGCGCTCCCCGCGGTTCTAGTCCCGCGTCTGTTAAGGCAGCGCGGCGATTGAGATCGTGGGGCTCGCAGCGGGATCTTTTAGATGAGAATGAGGCTGCTGAGGCACCTTCTCATTCTTCGTCTGAGGATCCCGTAGCCCCTGAGAGTGGTCCAGGAGCCCGCATCGCGGCTTCTCCTGCCCACGATCAGGTCCCAATGCTTGAGCTCTCTGCTTCTGAGGAAGTAGATGTGCTCAGTATTGATGCCGATGACCGTGATTTTGGCGCGCCAGTTCACGGCCAAGTGTATGAGGAGCTGATAGAGGTTGTGACTCGTGCAGTGGCTAGACTTAATATTAGCTGGCCACATGATGAGCAGGGAACGCAAGCAAAAAGTAAGCTTGATGAGCGTTTCCTGCAGCATAGAGCACAACCTCAGCGCTGGGGTTTGCCGTTTTTCCCCGATCTCCATTTTGAGATCTCGAGATCGTGGGATAAACCGCACTCGTCCCGTGTTTCCAGTCCCAGTGTTTATAGCAATGTTGTGGGTGTACGGGACAGGGGTTATGGGAAGATGCCTAAGGTAGAAAAGGCTTTAGCAGGTTATCTTTCCCCTGATTCGGCATCTTCCCTGGAAACCCCGGCGCTGCCTAGTAAGCCCTGTAGAGATACATCTGCTTTAATAGGCAGGGCTTACATGGCGGCAGGTCGGGCTGGTTCATGTCTGCACTCTATGGCTATCTTGCAGGCATACCAGGCCGATCTCCTGAAAGATTTGGATGAGGGGGAGGGGCTAACTCCTGAAGATATTTTAGAGTTAAGGAGGGCCACAGATTTGTCTCTCCGGGCCACAAGAGAGACGGCCCGTGCCATTGGCCGCTCTATGGCAGCTATGGTAGCTACGGAGAGACATCTGTGGCTGAGCCTATCTGGTATCAAAGATGGAGATAGATCTTTTCTGCTGGATGCACCGCTCTCGCCTTCTGGCCTGTTTAGTGACGCCGTTACATCGGTCGTCGACAGGGTTCAGGAGGCGAAGAAGCAATCTGTGGTGTTCCAGCAGTACCTCCCCCGTAAGGCAAAATCCAAATCGAGTAGGGTGGGGCCGAGTGATCAGCCCCAGCCATCAGCCAGCTTCTCACACCGAGCTGAGCAGAGAGAGAGTGTTTCCTCTAGAGCCCCTCCTCCTGGAGCTTGGCAACAGAGGAAGCGCTCTCAGAAATCGAAGTTCTCCAGCCAGAGAGGCGACCTGAGGGAAGTCTTTCAGGCTAGGAGGGCTTCGGGAAGAGGTCCTGACCGAAGTGGTAGGACCTCTGAGGGCTGTTCCCTCCACTGCAGGGCAACCGAGGTTGTTTTCGCAGCGGAGCCCTCTGGGAAACGATGTAGATTGCCCGGCGTCAACGACGTTTCGGGCCGCATCTCTTTCCAGCAAAAGTATTCTAATAAAGAAAAAGCATCAGTTATGGTTAAAAGAACCGTATCGACTACAGCCTGCCGGTATTCCGCTTCAGGAAGTCGAGAAAGATGCTCGAAAAACACCAGAGGCCAGTCTCGAGAGGCTGGTACCCCTAGTAGATTTTGTAGAGGCAGGGTATCATCTCCCCAACATATCTGCGTAGGTCCTGCATATAATGGAGCTGCAGTTTGCGCACCGCCCCCCCCAGGTTTTAAATTGGGGTGGTGCAAACTACAGTGGTTCCAGAGCAGGCTCAGGTGATGGAACAAGAAGTACAGACTCTGCTACTAAAGGAAGCCATGGAACGTGTTCATCCTTTAGACAGGGGGTCCGGGTTTTACAGCCGGTACTTTATAGTTCCAAAGAAGGATGGGGGGTTAAGGCCAATTCTAGATCTCAGGGTTTTGACCCGATCTCTAAGGAGGTTCGGGTTCAAAAAGTTAACCATTCCTGCAGTCGTGAGTCAGATCAGATCCGAGGACTGGTTTGTCACGATAGATCTAAAGCACGCCTATTTTCTCATCTCCATCCTTCCATGTCACAGGAGATACCTGAGGTTTGCTTTCGGGGACGAAGCTTACCAATATTGGGTTCTTCCGTTCGGCCTAGCACTCTCTCCCCGCACATTCACCAAATGTATGGATGTAGCCCTTGCTCCACTGAGACTTCAAGGCATTCATATATTGAATTATCTCGACGACTGGCCCATTCTGGCCCGGTCTGGAGAAATGGCAGTTCGGCATCGAGATGTCGTCCTTGGCCACATTCAGAAATTGGGGTTGAGACTCAAGAGTGTGCTAGAACCATCCCAGTGCACGATATTTTTTGGAATCGTGTGGAGCTCGATTACGATGCAGGCACGAATGTCTCCCGCACGTATCGAGTCAATTCTGGCGATGGTATCTGGGTTAAGGCTGGACCAGGCCATCACTGTGAAGCAATTTCAAAGAATGCTGGGCCTCATGGCAGCGGCATCCAACATCATTCCTTTGGGCCTTCTGCAAATGAGGCCCATTCAGTGGTGGTTAAAAACCAAGGGGTTTTCTCCCAAGGAGAATCCGTTTCGTATAATCAGAGTAACGCGCAGATGCCTTCGTTTTCTGAACATATGGAAGAAACCTTGGTTCCTATCCCAAGGGCCAGTACTGGGAGTGTCGTGTCGCCGGAAATCCGTTTCGACAGACGCTTCCCTCACTGGCTAGGGCGCGGTCATGGACGGCCGCTTTGCCAGGGGTCTGTGGCAGGACCATCATCGTTCTTGGCATGTAAACTGCCTCGAGATGATGGCTGTGTTCAGGGCTTTGAGGAGCTTCCTCCCAGACATCAAGGGTTACCATGTCTTAGTACGATCCGACAATACGTCGGTGGTAGCCTATCTGAACCGACAAGGGGGACTCAGATCGCGCCCTCTGTGCAGACTGGTGCATCTGATTATTCTTTGGTCCCAGGGGAAAATACTGCCTATCAAGGCAATGTATATTCCCGGGGTTCAGAATCAGGGAGCAGACATCCTGTCGAGGCAGGGGCTGAGGCCCGGGAAATGGAGACTTCATCCAGATGTGGTGAAGTTGATATGGGAGAGGTTTGGACCAATGGAAGTGGATCTGTTTGCGTCTCGAGAGACGTCCCACTGTCCACTTTGGTTCTCCCTCTCACTTCCAGCCCCTCTGGGGTTGGATGCCATGGTACAGGCCTGGCCGAGGCTTCGCCTGTACGTGTTTTCCCCGATCGCTCTGCTCCCGGGAGTCCTGGAGAGGGTCCGTCAGGAGGGCATCAGTCTTCTTCTGGTTGCCCCAATGTGGCCGACCCGAATGTGGTTTTCAAACATAGTATCACTCCTGATAGCTCCGCCATGGCAGATTCCTCTGAGGAGGGATCTGTTGTCTCAGGCGGGGGGCACAATTCTCCACCCTCAGCCAGAGCTGTGGAAATTGTGGGTCTGGCCTCTGAGGGGGTTCAGTACCTGAATGCTGGTCTATCAGCTGGAGTGGTTGAAACTATACTTAGCTCCAGAGCTCCGTCTACTAGGAGATTATATGGCCTCAAGTGGAATGTTTTTGCCACTTGGTGTAGAGAACGTGAGTTAGATCCAGTAAACTGCCCGGTGGCTTCAGTTCTGGAATTTCTTCAAGATCGGTTCTCTGCGGGTCTCTCCCCTTCCACGCTTAAGGTGTACGTGGCAGCCATTGCGGCTTTCCACGCTCCGTTAAGTGATGGGCCCCTGGGGAGGCACCAGTTGGTCATTCGGTTTCTCCGTGGTACTTGGAGGATGAGGCCGGCAACCAGGTCTAGGGTTCCTGCTTGGGACCCGGCTATAGTTCTGGAAGGGTTATCCCTGGCCCCTTTCGAACCTCTAGAGTCGGCTTCGCCTAAGGATTTAACGCAGAAAATGGTTTTTCTCTTGGCCATTACCTCACTTAAGAGGGTGGGAGATCTCCAAGCCCTGGAACACCAGCTTGCTTGGAGTTTGCCCCTGGCAGAGTAAAGACCTTTTTGCACCCGAGTCCGGGCTACGGCCTAAGGTTCCTTCGAACACGGCTCGGTCTTTAGTCCTTCAGGCATTCCATCCTCCACCTCATGTGTCGGCAGAAGAAGAGAAGCTTCATTTGCTCTGCCCCGTCAGAGCTTTGAGCGTGTACCTTGAGAGGTCCTCTTCTTGGAGGAGGTCGGACCAGTTATTAGTATGTTTTGGGTCACCTAAGAAGGGGCTCCCGGCATCCAAGCAGACTATTAGTAATTGGATAGTCCAGGCTATTACTGCGGCTTACAAGGTGCGCGGTTTGCCTTCACCTTTAGCCGTCAGGGCCCATTCAACTAGAAGCATGGCTTCTTCTAGGGCCCTTCTTTCGGGAGTACCTCTACAGGAGATCTGCAAGGCAGCCGGTTGGGCTACTCCGCATACTTTTATCAGGTTCTACAGTCTCCACCTTCCAAGTACGCCTGGCGCACACGTGCTCAGTCCTTGCTGAGTGCCTAGACAGTTTCACTCCGGGACAGGCCTATTCGGTGCGTGGCCTAGTGGGCACTCGTTCCCCAAAGTGTCGATCTCGACGCAGTGTTGAGTTCCCTCGAAAGGGAACGTCTCGGGTTATGACTATAACCCTTGTTCCCTGAGAAGGGAACGAGACACTGCGTCGTTCTGCCACGCCCCTCGAGGCCTTTGAGCGTCTTGCTTCATCGCGAGGCTAGTGTGTGTTGTGACAGCGTCACTTTTATACTTCCGGGTATGCCGTCACATGTTACGTCACGACGCAACACCAATCAGGATTGGATTAGTTTTATTCATACTTCAGAGGCGCACGCTTAGGGAGCGTCCCCAAAGTGTCGATCTCGACGCAGTGTCTCGTTCCCTTCTCAGGGAACAAGGGTTATAGTCATAACCCGAGACGTTCTCCAAGTATAGTGTGACTGTGACTGGACTTTTGCATCAATAAGTAGGAAAGGAAAATCAGTACTAACATATCTTGCAATAGTTACAGTACGTTTTACATAACAATAATTACAAGAATTACATCACTGAAACAATGGTGGCAATAAAAAGTGAAAATGTTTTTTTCATTGATTTTCCCCCCAATGTATCCATCCACTTAGCATTGTTGTGATATCTTTTAGTATCAGGCTGTATCAAAGGCATCTGGACTATGAGTCACAGATGATTCTGTTTTGCACTGTTGTTTGTTTTTTCTGTGTCCTCAATGACATCACTATAAAAGGACACTAAAAACAATACTGTTCTGCATAATTTGCAGATTTTGGCATATGCTCCAGTAAAACAGAGGCATCAAACATTTTTGCAAAGCTAAGCAGTCTGTGACACTGCCCAGTGATGCCCCTAAGAGGCAAAAGGTTTTCAAACAATTTCCTGTTTTTGTTTTGAAAGCCTGCATGAAGAACAAGACAGCTTTGCATATCCACAGCTTGGTGCTGGCGGGCGAAACACTGTTTGCAGTTTGCTGCTAGTTTTTTCCTCACTGCCAGCAAAGCCCTTGACTAAGGTCACAAACTCTTTGTCCAATTCTATTATTCAAATATAGATGGAAAGTCATGATGATCACTGTGCCCAGAAGCTACTTCCATCATCTGTAGCTATTTCAGCATATGCTCGCAAGTTAATAAAAAATGTAGCATTAAATATGGTGGCGAATTGAATTTTTTTCCAGGGTAGGCTACATGCAGCAAACTAACTCGTTTTTCACAGAACCTGTTAAGCGGAGACTGTTAATGCCATCCCTGATGATGATGTTTTTTGCATAATATAATTTATAGTGGATGGAGGTCCATAAAGGGAAAGCATTGTAAAATATTTCCATTATGCCAGAATGTCAGTAGGTAGTAAAGGCTTTATACAGCTTTTATGAGTCTCAATCTGTTGTTGTTCATGGCAATTTTGGAATCTGTTAAAATTTCACCGATTACTTTAATGCCTCTCTTCAGAATGCTGGTAGTTTCTTTTTCTCTGAGGATGTGCGCTTATACCTTTGACCTAACATAAAAGCGGTGGCAAGCCAGCTAAAGAAAAGTTACGCGATTTATGTTATCATAGAAGGTCTTTCTTTTATAGAAGTTATATATCTTTCTTTAACAGGGCTGTAAAGGTTACACAGTTGTTTAAGCAGCAGTTGAGACAGATTGATGTTTATGTCATTATGGTTACAAATGAAATGTGCCTGACTTGCTGGCCCCCACATAAAGCAGAAATGAGCTTCATCTATCATTAAAGCTGCTGATAAACTTACTGTTTGCTTTGCCCTTTGTTTATAGTTTACTGTTTTGGGATTTTCAGAAAGAATGGACTTATTTTAGCAACATTACACCCCTATCAGCAAGCAGGTTGTTAGTCAATATTCATATTCACTATTTAAGATGAGTATTTATCGCAACTGTTTAGATTTGGTGTAAGTCGACAAGCTCAGTCGACAGATTTGGTGGCACAATGTTAATTACAACTAAAATAATATAATAACTATATTATTATTAACAATTACAACAATAAAGGAATTAAATAATGAAATGGTAAAACTAAAATTTATTGGAAAGTAACACATTAATTGCATGCCAAAGGGGCAAAACGGCTGTTCATGTTTCTTTTCTCATCACATTCAATAACGAATTACATGTATCAGTTTAAAAATAGCTTTTCAATTCAAAACAAAATATTTGACAAAAAGTTGAGTAGTTTGAATCTCTGGATATTACTCAAACCGTTGTCCAATATTATATGTTTAGCTTACATATTACCTCGTACTCTTTCAATGTTAAAACCTAAGCATCTCGGCTTCTGAGAACCGTAAAGCCCACCTTCTTTAATTTTATTAATCATCTTTAACATTTTGACACTGAAGCATCCTACATTTTTTAACTTTTAAACAGTTTTGTCATCCTAATAGCAAACAAAGCGGTGGGAAATGAAGCATTAATGATGGTTACAGCCCTGACAAAGATGTCAAATTGGATATAACTTTACTCAGAAAAAGTTATTTTTTATACTTAACTCATGTTAACACACATATTGTTTACATCTTGTGTCTATACTTTTGAAACAGAGTATTATAAACTTTTACAGATTGGCCCCATTCCCATCATTGTAACTTTGTCAGTGCCTCACTATAACAGAGATATTTGCTCTTTTTTTTAAGAAACAGAGGGACAAGATGTAATGAAATAAATGTTGTAATGATCAAGATTATGCTGCATGACTGTTGATTGAGCTTCACTTGCACTGAACCAGAAATATTCTTTTAATGTAATATGACTTGAACTATATATAAAGCGGCTAAAAGAAAAGGCATTATAACACCACATTGCAACATCAGGCTTTAAAGTAGACATACATACTCAATCCTTGTTTGGATTTGCTGACATCTGTCAGAGCAGAATATTCCACACCCATGTATTTAAAAGCCCATTCTGTGAATAAGGGAAAGTTAACCTAAATAAACATTTTTACATCAGGAAGAGATAAGGGTTTAAACAGTACTGGTTAAATGAAGCACCACACATTATGCTTAATACCAAGCTTCCGCAGGGAATATCCTAAAGCGCCCTCCACCATATGCTGCAGAAATAATGCTGCCCCAAGATGCACCTTATCTGATTATGCATAATTCAGAAAGTCTATGAGAGTCTCATATATTTTCACTTGATTATCATACACGTAAACTTGCTGATGAGGCCTCTCCTACGATCTAATCTCCTTTTCAGCGACAGCCTTAGGGCCCTTCAGGAAAATCCCCCATTACCACACACCATGTGTTGGTCTGTTTATTTATATATTTTTTAAATATTATGAAGCCCTGTAAACATCTGTCTACTCTGTGTATAATCTGTCCAATGAAAATGTTCGTGTTTTCTTGAGCCCCTTTTCAATATGTCGCACTCTTATGAGCTTAATGTCGGAACAGTGGAGAGTCAAAGCCCGTGAGGACGTCCTCTCCGAATCACATTGCTCTCAGTTAGTCTTCACTGACCTCTTCATCATGCTCCCGATGTGGGAGAGAACAGACATGACAGATTGGGAGAGTAGGAGAGCTGTTGTGGTTCTTTACTCTGGTCAGATCACGGAACAGACGTTTTAACAAAATGCTAGCCACATTTGAGATCAGTTCAGGAATTTTTGATGATGCTAAATATGAGATGCAATTAAAATGTAGGTATGAACTATAACCTTGTCCTAGCTTTTGCAGGCCTCACAGGTGGATTGCTCTATTGGTTTATTTGGTTTATTAAAACAAAATCACTGTTGACTGTCATCTAAAATTGCAAGCAATATACAATTGAGAATTATGCTCATGTGTTACTGAATTTAACTGTAAATTGGAAAGATCAAAACAAGTGTGGTTTTCATTTTTTTGCCGATAATTAAAAAATATATTGGGTCATTAATGGAATCATCCATGCTAAATAATTTAACTGTATGTTTCTCTGTAGGTACTGTTAGCTGTTCTGGTGCATTTTTCACAGAAATTCTTAATTATAAAAGTATATGATAAAACCAAAACTGCTGATTTATCTACATCATCATGTGCCTTTAGAATTTATTTTAGTGTCACTGTGAGTCAAATTAATTTAGATACCTTAAAGACCAAGGCATTATTTTTGGCAAAACTGATAATAATACAAAAATAATAATTTATTCCAACCTTCTTAACGTGATAATTAATTCAAAAAAGAAAATTGTCATCATTTACTCACCCTCATGTTGTTCCAAACCTGTATGAATTTCTTTCCTCTGTTGAACACAAAAGAAGATATTTTCAAGAATGTCGGTAACCAAACAGTTTTGGGGCACCATTGACTTCCATAGTATGTTTATTACCTACTATGGAAGTCAATGGGGACCAGAAACTGTTTGGTTACTGACATTATTCAAAATCTTCCTTTGTGGTCAACAGAGGAAAGAAATTCATACAGGGTTGGAACAACATGAGGGCGAGTAAATGATGACAGAATTTTCCTTTTTGGGTGAACTATTTTTATTTTTGTGTGTGATGTCATAACTCTAAAGTAAAGAACAAACTCAAATATTTTTGGCCTATAATTGTCAGCATTTTTGTTTTGCGCCAGAATCAAAACAAAAATATGTTATTGAACAAAACAACCAACCAGATATAAGATCAGCAGAAGTCCTGTAGATTGACACGACTGAAGCATCGAACATGATTTAATCCACTCTAAACGCCACTTCAGATCAGGTCTAGGTTGAAACAGAATTGAACTGAAACAAGATTGAAGAAATCTGGAGGGAATAATGACGTGCTTACTTAAACACCAACATGAACATATTTCTAAAATACATGATAGGGATTATTATGCCTCATGAATTGTAAATACATTTAGAAGATGGATCTTGTGAGGTCAATTCCACAGGCTTAAAGTCTGTCCTGAAACTATATAATATGGATTTAATTCCAACTAAATGGATATGGAATGTCATAAGTTTAAGAGAGGCATAAAGTATGTTGAAGACCATCAACAACATACAATACATGTTGTTCTAAACAAGACTCATATACAGTTTTGTAACATGGTACAATTGGACATTTGGGACACGTTTGAATCCAAAAGATTTAGCTTTGCTAGCTTTGCAGTCAGCACTGTCCTTTTCACTTTGCTAATAGCGATAACTTAGCAGGCTATTTCTCCATTTGGGACTGTGGTTTCTGCCAGGCTATTTTCAGACTCAGCTTTTTGCCATTGGTCCATGTATCAGCATAGACCACAGCCAGAGCGCATACTGTTTCAGGCCTCCCAACTTAAGTCTATTAAGGGAAATTATAGGTACAGCAAGAAATGTGGTATTTTACACCAACTACTGCTGCTATAACTATACAAAATTTAATTTTCTATAAAACGAAAAGACAATTCGCACAATGTGTTCACATGGTGTCTTTTCTTCATGTAACACTTTGTTAAGTGGTGTTCCAAAGGCTTGGAGGAATTTTAATACATTCTGTATGATAAGAATCCAGTTGGGTAATTAAAATATCTGTAAGATTTATATCAGCAGACAGTGAAGGTCTAAAGCCCAGAGTGCCTTTCCATCAAAGAGTGAGAGAATGACTGTGCGTAAAGCTATTGAAATGAAATAGAAGGCCATGTTATCTTTTCTAAGGGTGATTTAATGGCCTGCTTCCTTGACTTTGCCCTATAAGCTACACAAGGTTTTCATTTACCATGCTTAGTAAATATTTTATCATATATTTTGTTTCTTGAATAATTGAAAGCCATGATTCTGATCTGTCTGTCTGTCTTTTTCTCCGTCTGTTGTTCGTCTGTCTGTCTGGCCGTTTCTCAATACCAAGTACGCAAACTTCGGACTTGCGTCTTTGGTAGTTCGGACTTGCCAAGTTCGACTCGGGAGAACGAACTCCAGAGGACGAGAGGACGCAAGTCTGGTTATTCTGCAAATGGTACGTCTCGATTACGGATGTAACCCCCGTTCCCTGAGTAGGGAACGGAGACGTTACGTCGGATGACGCCGAATGGGGTTTCGCTTAGAACAGCTATCGACTTCGAGTATACAAAACGAGCCAATGGCAAAGAAATGCCATGGGTCTGCGGAATTTGCATGACGTAACTCCGCCCCACCTCGTGGGTATAAAAGGAGGACGCCGGCAACGTGCAGTTATGTTTCTTTGCTGAGGAGCCAAGACTGAGCTCAGGCGATCCCCGCGGTACAGCGGAAGTGGCAGGCTGACGTAACGTCTCCGTTCCCTACTCAGGGAACGAGGGTTACATCCTTAACCGAGACGTTCCCTTTCGTTGTCACTCCGAGTTACGTCGGATGACGACGAATGGGGTTACCAGTCTAATCACGTCAACTTCACAGCTGTCTTCCAGTGCCCTGCGTAAATCTGAGATCCTTGTCGTGAGACTAGCACGGACGAAGGACTCCTATTTAACACAGAAATACCAAGGTACACTGGGAAGCATATCCCATAGTTTACAGGAAATATGCAATTATCACCAACCCAGAGGGGGGGGGGGGGGGCATAGAAAATACACACATGACCCGAAAGAATGCATATGGAGAACAGGTGGAGCCGCAGGTGGAATATTTCAACCCCAGGGGTGGCAAGGTGGCTTGCCATGGGAAAGACACATGCTCGGAGAGGCTTACAGTGGGAATACGCATGTGGGGGTAGCTCTGGAGAGGGACCATGCACACGGGAGGCACCTAGCCGACGCACAGGCAATAGACACTGGCGCCAGCGTCAGGGGTGCTGGAGGAACTCAGGGCCTTCGAAAAAGCTCACCTGAGGAGAATATCGCACGTATCCAGTCCGTGGAGTGGAATGGCGAGCAACCGAAGACACCTGAGCGGGTCCAATACTAGCTGGTTGAAGCGAGTACATGAGAGGACAGATTCTGGCGAATGTGTTAGGTGTCGCACAGCCTGCAGCTCTGCAGATGTCTGTTAGCGAGGCGCCATACGCTGGAGCCCAAGAGGATGCCACACTCCCGGTGGAGTGGGCAGTCACACCAAGGGGGCACGGTAGACCTTGCTGCTGGTATGCCAAAGCAATGGTGTCCACTATCCAGTGGGACAACCTCTGCTTGGAGAGAGCCTTTCCCTTCAGCTTCCCACCATAACAGACAAAGAGCTGGTCTGAGGTCCTGAAACACTGCGTTCTGTCTACATAAGCACGGAGAGTGCGTACTGGACAGAGCAGTGCCAAGCCTGGGTCTGCCTCCTCCGAGGGCAGCGCTTGCAGGTTCACCACCTGGTCCCGGAAGGGAGTGGTGGGAACCTTGGGCACATATCCAGGCCAGGGTCTCAGGATCACGTGAGAGTAAGCCGGCCCGAATTCCAGGCACGCTTCGTCAACGGAGAATGCTTGCAGGTCCCCTACCCTCTTGACAGAGGCCAGTGCAACCAGGAGTACTGTCTTCATTGACAGGAGCGTAAGATCCACTGATTGCAAAGGCTCAAAGGGAGCACTCTGCAGGGCAGTTAGAACCACCGCGAGGTCCCAAGAGGGAACGAGAGGAGAGCGAGGAGGATTCAGTCTCCTCGCTCCTCTCAAGAGCCTGACGATCAGGTCGTGCTTCCCTAAGGACTTACCTTCTACCAAGTCATGGTGTGCGGCAATAGCGGCAACATAAACTTTGAGGGTGGAGGGAGACAGCCTTCGCTCCAACCCATCTTGAAAGAAGGAAGCACGACAACGAACGAACCCCTCCGGGGGTCTTCTTGGCGAGAAGAGCACCAGCTGACGGAGAGGTTCCACTTCAACGCATAGGCGTGTCTCGTGGACGACGCTCTAGCGGAAGTGATGGTAGCCACTACCGCTGGTGGTAGGGTACTCAAACCTGCCTCGTCCCATCCAGGAGCCACACGTGGAGGTTCCAAAGATCGGGACGAGGGTGCCACAGGGTGCCCCGTCCCTAAGAAAGGAGGTCCTTCCTCAGAGGGATTGGCCAAGGAGGTGCTGTCGCGAGGAGCACCAGTTCGGAGAACCAGGTCCGGGTGGGCCAGTATGGCGCAATCAGAAGGACCTGCTCCTCGTCCTCCTTGACCTTGCGCAAGAGCTGCGCAAGAAGGCTCACTGGGGGAAATGCATACTTGCGGCCCCGCGGCTAGCTGTGCCAGTGCATCCGTGCTGAGCGTACCCTCGGTCAGGGAAAAATACAGGTCGCAGTGGGTCGAGTCGTGAGAGGCAAACAGATCTATCTCTGCGTCCCCGAACTGGTCCCAAATCAGCTGAACCGACTGGGGATGGAGTCGCCATTCTCCAGGGAGGGGCTGAAGCCATGAGAGCTCGTCGGCTGCACAGTTCAGGACTCCGGGAATATAAATGGCTGGAAGCGACCTCAGATGCTTCTGACTCCATAAGAGGAGGTGGCGGGCGAGTTGCGACATACGGCGAGAGCGTAGACCACCTTGATGGTTGATGTACGCTACAGTGGCGGTATTGTCTGACCGGACTAGTACGTGTTGACCCATGAGCAGCGCCCGGAAGCGGTGCAGGGCAAGGTGTACTGCCAGCAACTCGAGGCAATTGACATGCCATAGGCGCTGGGGTCCTGTCCAGGAGCCCGCGGCAGCATGTCCATTGCACATGGCGCCCCAGCCCGTGGTGGAGGCATCTGTTGAGACAACAACATGCCAGTAAACTCGTTCCAGGGGGACACCAGCCCTGAGAAAACTGAGGTTCGACCACGGGGTGAAGGTCTGACGGCAGGTCGGAGTAACTGGTACTCGGAGCGTGCCTTGTTGCCATGCCCACCTCGGGACTCGGTCGCGTAGCCAAAGCTGAAGCGGTCTCATATGAAGCAATCCGAGCGGCGTCACCGCGGCTGCAGATGCCATGTGCCCCAGGAGCCTCTGAAAAAGTTTCGGTGGAACCGCACTCTTGCCCTGAATTTGTCTCAGACAAGTCAGCAGTGACTGCGCGCGCTCGCTCGTAAGCTGCGCGGACATGGCGACCGAGTCGATGTCCATACCGAGAAAAGAGATCCTCTGCACGGGGCAAAGTTTGCTCTTCTCCCAGTTGACCCGAAGGCCCAGACGAGCTAGGTGCCGGAGCACAAGGTCCCTGTGTTCGCAAACCTGATCTCGAGAGTGAGCTAGGATCAGCCAGTCGTCGAGATAGTGCAGGATGCGAACCCCGTGAACCCGAAGGGGAACAAGGGCTGCCTCGACGACCTTCGTGAAGACGCGAGGAGACAGGGCTAGCCTGAAAGGGAGGACCGCGTACTGGTATGCCTGCCCCTCGAAAGCAAACCGGAGGAACGGTCTGTGTCGAGGAAGAATGGAGACATGAAAGTAGGCGTCCTTCAGGTCGATCGCTGCAAACCAATCCTGGGGCCGAACACATTCGAAAATGCGTTTGGCGGTGAGCATCTTGAACGGCATCCTGTGAAGGGAGCGATTCAGCACGCGCAGGTCCAGGATTGGTCGTAACCCACCGGTTTTCTTGGGGACAATGAAGTAAGGGCTGTAGAAGCCGGACCTCACCTCGGCTGGAGGGACAGTCTCGATTGCACCCTTCGCCAGCAGGGTGGCAATCTCTGCTCTCATGATGGGGGCATTGCCACCGACCAAAGTGGAGCAGACTCCCCTGTAGCGGGGAGGAGACCGTGCGAACTGAATCGCATAGCCAAACCTGATGGTTCGGGCGACCCAGCGGGACAGATGGGGAAGCTCTAGCCAGGCTCCCAGGAACTGTACCAGCGGGGTGATGCGAACCACAGGCGTCCCCCCGGAGGGGCAGCGAAGCGGAGTAACTGGCCCGGACGTGGACGGCATAGCGATCCGGTGTGGGGGCGCAGTTAACATCTGCGCCCTGATAGAGGAGGCCAGGGAAGGACCAGCGTTCCACGGGGGCCTGCTCTGCCAGGGGTCTGGCGACAGAGTGGGACAGGGACGAATCGGTCTGTGGACGGCACGCCGTGTCAACCAACTCTGGGACAGAGGGGGACGAGGAGAGCACGGCTTGTGGGCGGCGCTCTGTGTCGTCCGAGAACTCTGTGTGCTCAGAGACGAGAGAGTCAGTTCTTTCTGAATAAGGATTCTTCCCCAGCCCTCCACAGGGGAAAGGAGTGGCCCTGCTACAAACTCCTGGAAAGAACTGAGTCCCATCTCTGAGCAGCCCATCTCAAAAGCGCCGCTTAACCCGGCGTTTAGCGGGGGGTGGGGCTGGAGAGGGCTGAGGCATCCCCCCACGGTCTTCCAAAGCCAGCCCGGGTGAACGGGCGGGGTTGGAACCGTGGGAGGGCGCCTTCGGCGGTTGGCAGACTGAGGGACCTGAGCGGACGGCGGGGCCGTCGGCAGAATAACCTCAATCTGCTCCCGGGCGGTTGAGAACTATTGGGCAGAAGAACTCAACCGCACCGCCGAAGAGGCCGACCTGGGATGTGGGGGTGTCAAGCTGACGAGTCCGCCGACATCCTGCACATCAGACCGGTCAGCCCCAGAGTGGTAAACATCACCTGACTCGGAGAGCGCACGGCCACCTTCGTCGCTCGGAGAGCAAGGTCAGTGGCGGCCCGCTTTTTGGTAGCTCATTAAAGAGCCTCGAGTCAGTCCCGCCCTCATGCATAACCATGAGCATCTGGGCCAGGTAGACCACAGAACGGTCATGGGATGCAGTGAGGCGGCTGCCTGTCCTGTGGCACTATAGGATTTCGCCACAGATTAGTGTAGACGAAAAGAACTACAGGCTTCGGACGGGTGCTTAGGATTGCGCCGGGAAGCACTCTGAGGACAGAGTAGTATCACAACAGAGCGTTCAACCGGGGGGACCCCAGTGTACCCATGGGCAGCGGCCCCGTTGAGGGGGGAAAGGCGGATGAGACCAACGAGCGGTCCTGAGAAGACACGGGGGTCTTTCAGGTCATCGAGATCTCATCATGCACGTCCGGGAAGAAAGATATTGGGGTTTGCCGTGGACGCGGGTCGGCGGCCTTACCCAAAAACCAATCGTCCCAGGAAAGCATGGCCGTCATCTCCGGATCAGACTCAGGCACAGCATAGCACACCAGAAGGTGGCAGCTGTGACGAGTCGTCACTTCCAAAAGAACCAAGCCCACCTTGTGATGCTGCTACAGACATAGCATCTTCCTCTCTAGCTTCAACCGAAACTCGCGGGCCACCTGAAGGTTGACTCGCGGGAATCGGAGGTTCACTAGCGGGCCCTCGGTCGCTACCAGACCAGCCGAAGTAGCACCCCTCGGGGGAGCGCTAGATCGGGGTGTGGAAGAGGGGACTCTCACTCTTGCGAGTTCATTGAGTCTCGACCTAAATGACGCGATGATCATGTTCCCAGAGAGAACATGAATCGCCCACGAGCGCTGTACAAGCATGATCAAAGCCCTAACACACTAGACAGCGCTCGTGCCCATTAGAGTCCGATACCGATCTGCCGCCACTTTTTTTTTTTTTTTAAATGCACGGGCTAGCCGTCTTTAAAAAGACGTGCCGCGTGCGAGCTCTTTTGTGAGAGGAGAAAAAAAAACTCTGCGATGTCGAAGCGAGTGGGGAGAACACACTCACTAGCAGATCACTGCACAGATCAGCAGGCAATATTAACTCGCCGCAGATCGCCATCACACCAACACCGGAGAGAATGGCTCGTCTCGTAGAGTGAAATGGCTGTGGAGTGAAGAGATACTCTTGGCTCCGAAGCGAAAACATAACTGCATGTTGCCGGCGTCCTCCTTTTATACCCACGAGGTGGGGCGGAGTTACGCCATGCAAATTCCGCAGACCCATGGCATTTCTTTGCCATTGGCTCGTTTTTGTATACTTGAAGTCGATAGGTGTTCTAAGCGAAACCCCAATCGTCGTCATCCGACGTAACTCGAAGTGACAACGAAAGGGAACAGCGTCGTTCTTGATCGCGTCACTCAGCACGCTCTGGCTACTCCGCTTATCTCTTTATGTATATTTTCGTCAACAATAAAACAAAGTATGTTATAAAGCACTCTTAAATCTTAAATTAACCTAATGGCACACAAATGTGGTTCAGGCAATGCGTACATTGATTATCTTCACTGCATATATTTATAACATGAAATATAAAACACAACCCTGCTTCCTTTTTATTTCATTTAAAAAATATGAAACATTATTGATTTTATTGACATGTAACAAACAGAGACAGGGTTGTGTCATTTTATTTTATTGTAGGCTACATATAGTGAAGAGAATGTTCAAATAAATATAATATGTTTTAAAGTATAAAAAATAAAATTACACAACACTGTCTCTTTTTGTTAAATGTCAGTTTTAATTATCAATAATATCCAGTAAAAAAGTATAAGTAGCCTCAAAGGTATAAGAAGCTACAATGAGAAATAAAGCAAACAATTCAGTCAAACATATAAGCTCTCTAATAGGCTACAAAGTTAAAGTTAAATAGCCTAAATATAGCCTATAAACTAATGAAACTTCACTTTGCCCTCAGCCAAACCGAATTTGCCATGGAACAAACTATAGATTAATGAGACCAAAGATCGACTTATACACAAGACAAATTATACGTCATGTTTATCCACTAGACTAGAGACATCAGAGCCAGCGGCAAACGTCAGAAGCACTAGCCGAGAAAAAGCTATTCCAGTCAGGGTTAATGAGCGTTGAACACTCGGTGATCGCCTGGATCTCACAAATTCGAAACCGTCATATATTCAAATAGGCGCTATCTTATTTATTTTTTATTATTATTTTTTTATTTTATTTAGCACAACAACAGAACAAATAGATATTAAAACAATACGGATTATACAGGAGAGGTAAGAAACCCCCAAGGGCTTATAGTAAAACCTCCCCTCTGGATTTTCAATTAATACGACACCAAATTATTATAATAAATAACAACAATCGTCACAATAATGACAGACAATTAAAGACAACACATATACAGAAATCTTTATAAATAAACCACAGATTTGGGCTTTAAACAACTACATTCTCGCCTAAAACACTCTTAAAATTACATTTCATGACACAATAACAGTAGTATTTTGATATTACATGGGTTTTCTCCTTTGCTATTAAGGCTTTCTGGTTGGTGCGAGATGCATTCTGGGATACCTGGCTGTCTCAAGTCCGCACAAGTCACCTCTCGATGCATCCTCTGTAAAAGGGGTGGATAAAGAACACGCTTTGAACTGGACTTGGCTGGATGTAAACTTTGAAGTGGACTACTTGGGCAGCGACTGATGACGTTTCACAAGTCCACAAGAAATCAAGTACAGGCCTCTGTCTGTCTGTCTGTCTGTCTGTCTGTCTGACTATCATATACTCTCCCCTGTCTTTTTGTTTGTCCGTCCGTCCTTCAGCCGGACTGTCT